>CM069144.1:42912175-43169675 GCA_035221665.1 Okamejei kenojei
GAAGGCCTGAGCTATAGGGAAAGGTTGGGGAGGCTAGGATTCTATTCCTTTTGAACGCAGGGGCGATCTTACAGAGGTGTGTGAAATCATGAGAGCAATTGATAAGGTGAATGCACAGTCTTTTACTGAGAGTACGAGAATCAAAAACCAGTGGACAGAGGTTTAAGGTGAGACGGGAAAGATTTGAATGAAACTGCGGGGGAACCTTTTCACTCATGGAACAAGCTGCCAAAGGAAGAACAGCATTTAAAAGGCACTAGGGCAGGTACATGGATAGGAGAAGATTACAGGGCTACAAGCCAAACCTGGGCAAATGGGATTAATTTAGAAGGGGCCTCTGTCGGAATGGACAAGTCGGGCTGAAGGGCCTGTTCCTGCACTCTATCTCTAAACTAAACTTGACTCCTTTGAGTGAATCACCCAGCACACAAACAGGCCCTTCGGCCCACTGAGTCCGTGCTGACCAGTGATCACCCTGTACACTAGCACTATCCTACACTCTAGGGACAATTTACAATTTTACCAAAGCCAATCGACCTACAAAACCTGCACGTCTTTCAAGTGTGGGCAGAAACCGGAGCACCCGGAGAAAGCCCACGCAGGTCACGAGGCGAACGTACAAACTCCGTACAGACAACACCTGTAGTCAGGATCGAACCCAGGTGTCAGGCGCTGTAAGGCAGCAACTCTACCGCTGCCCCACTGTTCTGAGGCAGCTGATGCCTTGCATGACCTCATTTAGAAGCAGCGCTCATTCCTGCGCGGGTCACATCTGTGTCCGTGCAGGGGAGGCGGTTTTAACTGCCCGCTGGGACTATTCGCCCTCAACCATTGAAGCCAAGCCAGACCACAAGAGTACATGAAACTGCTGAACCGTTAGGTAGCAGGGAGATAGCAGGGACAGAGGAGCACAGCTCGAGCGAGTGTTTGTGGGACCAGAGGAGGGATTTGACGGCTGCCACGGGGCTACAGGCATCTTCTGCCGGAGTGGGAGGGGGGGATTCAGTTTAGTTTAGTTTATTATTGTCATGTTTACCGAAATACAATGAAAGGCTTTTACTTATGTGCTATCTGGTCAAATAAAAGACTCTACATTGGGACAGCTCCATCCAAGACCACAAGTAATCGCTGAGAATTGTGGACGCAGCCCAGATCGTCACACAAACCAACCTCCCCTTCCATTGACTCCATCTACACTTCACAATGCCTCAGCAAGGCCAGCAGCATAATGAAGGATGAGTCTCACCCTGGTTACTCCCTCTCTCTCTCTCCCCCTCCCCCACCCCCCCTCGCCTCCCTCCCTCCCTCCCTCCCTCAGGCAAGAGGTACAGAAGTGTGAAAACGCACGCCTCCAGATTCAGGGTCCATTTCTTCCCAGCTGTTATCAGGCAACTGAACCATCCTATCACCAACTAGGGAGCAGTCCTGACCTCCCATCGAACTAATTGGCGTCTCCTCGGTCTATCTATAATCGGACATTATTGGACCAAACGTTTTGGTTAGTTTGTTGGCACATGTACCAGTGAAAAGCTAGTACAGTGAAAAGCTTGTGTTGTGTGCTAACCACAGCAGAAAAGCAATCCATCATTACAATTGAGCCCTCCACAGTGTACACATGCAGGATAAAGGAAGTAACCTGAATAGTGTTTAGTGCAAGATAACGGCCACAAAGTCCGATCAAAAATGATTCCCTTTATCCTGCGTCTGTACATTGTAATCATGTATTGTCTTTCCACTGACTGAGTAGCACGCAACAAGAAGCTTTTCACCGCACCTCCGCACATGTGACAATAAACAAAACGAAGCTGGTTACACTGGGAGGATTCACAAAGGTGAAGTACTCACGGAGATTCTGCCCCGAAGACCATCTCCACCTTCTCGCCGGCGTGGTTGCTGACCATGGTGAGGCGGAAGAGGTAGTTGACGGAGCACTGGCGGGAGTACAGCATGCCTGACGCCGTCTTCATGGGCGACAGGTTCAGCCCCTCGGCCTCGCAGGGCTCCACCTGGAGCTGGCACCTCATGGCGTAGTCCGTCACGCTGTAACTCTCCTCGCTGTGGGGGACGGCATAACAACATCAGGCTGAGCACTGAAGCTGGGGGGACATGTCACAGTTGTACAAGGCGTGGGAGTGGCCACGTTTAGAGTAGCGTGTTCAGCCATGGTCCCCATGTTACAGGAAGGATGTCGTCGAGCTGGAAAGGTTTCAGAGAATATTTGCGAGGATGTTGCCAGGACGTCGAGGGCGCGAGGTTCCTGCAGGGAGAGTTTGGGCAGGCTGGGACTCTTATTCCTTGGAGCGCGGGAAGATGAGGGGCGATCTCGTAGAGGTGTACAAAATGCTGAGAGGAATAGATCGGGTCAATGCTTAGGATAGAATACGTGTTGGGTGATTACTAGTCCGCATGGACTCCGTGGGCCAAAGGGCCTGTTTCCATTGCTGTATCTTGAAAACTTTCTTGACATCATTGCATCTGCTCACCACCCCTGGTGCCCTGAGTCACTGCAGCAACATCCCTGAGAAACGCGGAACATGTCATAGCTCAAGATCCTCTAACACCACCTCACCATCGCAAGCTGCCTTCAATCAAAGCCCATCTGTCTATGCTTCCGATCTCTTAAATCAGTCTTAATGGGCTGAAGAGCCATCCAGCCAGTTGGCAAGAGATCAGGCCTAAAGCCAGAGGCCATTCAAACTGAAATTACATTTTGTTTTTGTTTAGAGATAACAACAAGAAACAGGCCTTTCAGCTCACCGAGTGCGCGCCAACCATCGATCACTCGTTCACACTAGTTGCAGGTTAGCCCACGTTCTCATCCACTCCCTACTCACTATGGGGCCAATTTACAAAGTCAAATTAATCTACAAACCTGCACGTCTTTGGGACGTGGGAGGAAACCGGAGCAACCGGAGAAAGCCCACGTGGTCACAGGGTGAACATGTAAACTCCACACAGACAGCACCCTAAGTCAGGATCCAACCTGAGTTTCTGTCGCTGTGAGGCAGTGCAGTGGTACTTTTGATAGAGACCCAGAGACCCGAGTTCAACCTGACGTTCTCCCTGTGACAGCTTGGGTTTTCTCCAAGTGTGTAGGATAGAACCAGTGTACGGGCGATCAGGGGTCAGTATGGACCCGGTGAGCTGAAGGGTCTGTTTCCACTGTAGGTGGACATTGCCTATGCAACTACCCATCAATGCATCTACTAATTTCACAGGTGGACTTAGGGAGGGGCTGTAGAAACAAGGAACTGCAGATGCTTGTTCACACAAAAGAACACAGTGCTGGAGTAACTCAGCGGGCCAGCGATTATCTTGCATCTGTAAACTGAGGACGGCTCATTTGTATTCATGTATAGGCTTTTCACTGACTGGAGAGCACACAACAAAATAGCTCTTCACCTCGGCGAATATAACTAAACTAAACTAAACATCTTGGCTAATCCTTCGACTAATTTAGCTTTAGTTTTGGAGATACAATAATAAAATTTGTCATTAAAAAAGAATAAGAGACACAAGAGACTGCAAAAGCTGGAAAACTGAGCAAAAACAGTTCTTCAGTCTGAAGGAATGTCCTGACCTGAAACTTAGTCTATCCATTCCCTCCCGCTCCACAGATGCTGCCTGACCCACTGATTTGTTTATTGCTCAAGTAAAGAGACAATTGCCCAATGGTAAACAGTATTGACCTTTGTAGTATTTCCTCACATAACTGCAAACTTAACTAACTTGTTTCTAAGGAATCCTTTCAGTGGCATCGGGACCTGCAGTTGGTGAAGAGGAGGCCTCCAAGGAACAGCAGTGTCATCCCACCTTGTGAGGACTGGAACATTGTCCCCTTTGATCTGTCGTTGTCACACGTTGCCCTTCCATTTCTCTATGTCTCCCTCTTCCTTGACTCAGTCTGAAGAACAATCTGGACCCGAAATGTCACCCATTCCTTCTTTCCAGAGATGCTGCCTGTCCCGTTGAGTCACTCCAGCATTTGGTTTTCATTCCGACATCTCGTGCAGCTGATCTTGGCTCGCTACTACAGCCATGTGTGTTTCCACATCACTGCCCTCTGATACTTAAGGTGCACAAGTGTTGCTCCTATGTAGCTGTGCGCCTCAATATTTAACAAGGCAAAACCAGGGCTAACGTGTTACCCAAAAGACCATCCTTGCGGTAGTCCCTTGGTTTAGTACTGGGAAAGTTAGCTTTTCTTTAGTAGGAGTATGGACAATGATACTGTTGTTACAGAAGTCTAACATTCAACACACTCCACAAGCAACAGATTGGGAAACTCTTGCAATAGAACGTATCTTGTTTGAGAAAAGCTGCTTTCTTTATGTTTAATCATTGTGGCACTGCGGCAACTTGTCTAAGGTCACCGGATATAAGCGGACATGAGCTTATTGTTTCATTAAATCTTCAACAAAGAGTCTCTTCGAGATCTTGGAAAGCTCACAAGAGGAAGATGTGGAATCTGGGCAAATCCTTTCCTTTAGTTTTACAGTAGTTTAGCGATACAGCGTGGAAACAGGCTGTTCGGCCCATTGAATCCGTGCCGACCCAGCAATCACCCCATACACTAGCATTATCCTATACACTACGGACAATCTACAACTTTACCAAAGCCAATTAACCTACAAACCTGTGCGACGTTTGGAGTGTGCGCGGAAACCGGAGCAGCCGGAGAAAACCCAAGCGTTCACAGGGAGAAGGTACAAACTCCGTACAGACAGCACCCGTGGTCAGGATCGAACCCGGGTCTCTGGGGCTGTAAGGCAGCATCTCCACTGTTGCGCCACCTTGTGGCCTCTCTCCACACCCCTGCCTGAGTTGCTGCACCAGGAATGCACTCGCACTGTTCCACACCCCGTACCAAACTATCGAGAAGTTTCAACTCCTCGTGCTGGAGTAAGGGCAGCACTACCTCACAGCACCAGCACGAGACCCTGGTTCAATCCTGACCTTGGCTGCTGACTATGTAGAGTTTGCACGTTCTCCCTGTGACCGCGTGGGTTTCTTCCCGGTGCTCCAGTTTCCTCCCACATCCCAAAGATGCGCAGGTCTGTAGGTTAATTGGCCCTCTGTAAATTAGCCCTGGTGTGCAGGGAGTGGATGAGAAAGTGGGATAACATAGAACTAATGCGAATGAGTTGGCTTGGTGGGCCGAAGGGCCCATTTCCATGCTGTATTCCTAAACCAAAAGCAAAACTCAGCGGGTCAGGCAGCATCACTGGTGAACATGGATAGGTGACATTTCAAGTTGGGACCCTTATTCTAATCAGCATCTGCAATTCTTTGGTTCTCCAAAATGTAGCTGGAAACCATTAAATGCCGCAGTGTTGTTTTAATAAGCAACCAAAAAAAAAAAATTCTACACAATCTTTCATCACCCTTGCTCTGGAGTTGTTTAGTGTGGTTTGCCAGTTTAACAAAACACAGCCTTGTTTTCTACTTGCTTCAGTGCTATCCCTGGTGTCTTTTCCCTGCTGTCAAATTCTTCTGATTGTCTCGGTGACCTCTTCATTCCATTGCCATTGCAACACCAGTGTGCCTTGGATGTTGCTCTGCTCTGCTCTGCTCTGCATGAGAGGATATGGCATCTATCTACGTCCAGAGTAACTGCTGCCAATGTACAGCCCCGCATTATAGTTTAGTTTAGTTTATTGTCACGGGTACTAAGGTGCAGTGAAAAGCTTTTTGTAGTGTGCTTTCCAGTCAGCGGAAAGACGATGCATGTTTATAGTCAAGCTGTCCGCAGTGTACAGATCCATGATAAAGGGAATAGCGTTTAGTGCAAGATAAAGTCCAGTAAAGACTGATTAAAGAAAGTCCGAGGGTCTCCAATGAGGTGGACAGTTGCTCAGGAGCGGTGTCTAGTTATTGATAGGATGGTTCAGCTGGGAAGAAACTGTCCCTGAATCTGGAGGCATGTACTTCTGTACCTCTTGCCTGATGGGAGAGGGGAGAAGAGGGAATGAGGGGGGTGAGACTGGTCTTTGGTTATGCTGGTGGACTTGCTGAGGCAGCATGAGGTGTAGATGGAATCAATGGAAGGGAGGTTTTTTTCGTGTGATGCTCTGAGCTTCATCCCCCAATTCTCTGCATTATAATTCCAGCCGCATTTTAAAAGTATCATGCTCAATACTGCATTTTAAAAGTATCGTGTAAAGAGCTTGGAATGTCCTAAATGGAGCTACTATAAAGCCTCAGAATAGATAGAACATAAAAAAAAGACATTGCTGCAGTAACACAGCTGGTCAGGCTGCATTTCTGGAGAACACGGATAGATGACCATGGGATGGCACAGCAGTGCAGGGGGAGCCGGAGCACCCGGAGAAAACCCACACGGTTACAGGGAGAACGTACAAACTCCGTGCAGACCGCACCCGTAGTCAGGATCGAACCCGGGTCTCTGGTGCTGGAAGGCAGCGACTCTGCTGCTGCGCCACCGTGCCGCCCTTATCAATTCCAGGGAAAATTCCAGTGTAATGAGGTAGGTAGGAGAATCGAGACGGGACGCTAGCTCATGGAAGAACCGTTCAGAAGTCTGATAACAGCAGGGAAGAAGCTGCTCCCAAGTCTGGTGGTGCGCGCTTTCAAGATTCAGTATCCTCTGCCAGATGGGAGCAGGAAGAAGGAGGCATGACCGGGGTGGCAAAATGACAAGTCTTTTCCAAGACAGCGTGGAGTGTAGACGAGTCAGCGGTTGGGAGTCTGGTCTGTGTGATGGTCTGGGTTACATCCACAGCTCTCTGCAATTTATTTTGGTATTGGGGCTGTTCCCAACCAACTGTATGCTTTCTACGGTGCATCTGTGTGAATGTATAAACATCTTTCTAGAAAAAAACTAACAACCACCCTTCTTCTTTGTTCTCCCCCCTCTCTTCCCTGGGCCCCACCTGGACGTGCACCCATATTTCCCACTATCCCAGTCCCCCTTTCCCCCTCCCCTTCCAACTACAACCTTCCACTGGCCTCACACTTTACGCCTCTTCTCTCCATATCTTACACATTCTTGTCTCCTTTCCATCTCTTGCCTTTTTCTACCCATCTGTCAATCAATCGCCCTCAACAGTACCCACCTATCACTTGCCTGGCTTTATCCTGCCCGTACCTCTCCTCCAGCCTCTCCTCCCCCCCCCCCCCCCCACTACAATCAGTCTGATGGAAGGTCCTGACATGGAAACGTCACCTATCCATGTATTTCAGAGATGCTGCCTGACCCATTGAGTTAATGCATGTGTATATGTTAGTAATAGAAAAGGACACAAAGGTCTGGGGTAACAGCGTGTCAGGCAGCATCTCTGAAGAAGGGTCCCCACCCGATACGTCACCTATCCATGTTCCCTTCCAAAGGTGCTGCCTGAGCATGTTGACTGGTAGCATCGTGGCCTGGTTTGGAAACTCGGAACGAAGAAGATTGCAAAATAGTGGTGGACACTGCACTGACCTCCCCACCAACGAAGGGATCTACAGGAGTCGTTGCCTCAAAAAGGCTGCCAGCATCATGAGAGAGCGACACCACCCTGGCTACGCTCTCATTTCACTCCTGCCATTTGGAAGAAGGTACAGGAGCGTGAAAACTGTAACGTCCAGGTTCAGGAGCAGCTTCTTCCCGACAGCCATCAGGCTATTAAACACTACAACACTACAACCTCCAAATAAGCTCCGAACTACATACATTTGGGGACATTATTTTTGACTTTGCACTACTATTTATTTATTTGTCTGTTTTTTTTAAATATACTAAACTTTTTTCGTTGTCATTATGGTTCTTACTACTTATTGTGTTTACATATCTGTTGTGCTACTGCAAGTAGGAATTTCATTATTCCATTTCATGACATATGACAATAAAACACTCTTGACCCTTTGAATTACTCCAACACTTTGTGTCTTTTTGTGTAAGCCAGCATCTGCAGTTCCTTGTTTCTACTTTCCACTTCAGTAATGCTGGGAGCAAGTGAGGCAACAGAACTCACTGCTCTTTACACCCATGTCAGGATTTTGGTTTAACTTATTATATTAGAAAAGCAGTCCTGCGAACTTTGAAGTATTCCCCAGAGCACTGAATAATTCTAAGCTCTGGACAGGGTCTTGAACTCATAACTGTCTGGCTCAGAGCTAAGAGCGTGAGTCAACAGAGTCCCAGCCAAGGACTGGGGTTGTTGTTGACTTGACTTGCTGGGAGTATTCCCGTCCCCAATCAGAGAATTTTACTTTTTCATTTTGGACATTGATATACAGCCGTATATAGTGAACCTTCCACTGAAATATGTTGGGAGTGTGGATTTATCGGAGGTACAGAGGCGCAGCAGCAGAGTTGCTGCCTCACAGCTCCAGAGTCCCAGGTTCGATCCTGACCCAGGGTGCTGTTCGTATGGAGTTTACACCTTCTCCCAGTGACCTCGTAGATTTTCACTGGGTGCTCAGATTTCCTCTCCAATCCCAAAAGCGTGCGGGATAATTGGCTTCTGTAAAGTGTCCCTGGTGTACAGGATGGAACCAGTGTACGGGTGATCGCTGGTCGGTGGGCTGAAGGAACTGTTTCCACGCTGTATCTCTAAACTAGACTAAACTACGGGTGCTGTCTGTACGGAGTTTGTACGTTCTCCCTGTGATCACGTGGGTTTTCTCCGGGTGCTGCGGTTTCCTCTGCATCCCAAAGATGTACAGGTTTGTCCGCTAATTGGCCCCCTGTGAATTGTCAGCCGTGGGTGTAGAACCAGCGTACGAGCGGTCATTCAGTCAACGGAGTGCTCCCCACGGACTCGGTGGGCTGAAGGGCTCACCCAAGATGGTGCCGTAAGGACTCGGTTGGCTGGTCCCAAGAAGTGGATCTGCAACCATGCATTACAATCGCTTCACTCTAATCCAGGAGCAGCATTTCTTACTGTGGATGGCAGAACCTGAGGTCAGGATCAAACCCGGTTCTCTGGCACGTGAGGCAGCGGCCCTACCCGCTGCGCCACCCCGCCACTCACTGACACATTTGGGGTAAATCGCAGCGGCTAATTAACCTACCACACCGCACGTCTTCGGGATGTGGGAGGAAATCATCTGCTTCACCCTTCACTTCCATGCTCATTGAAAATCCATCCACCTCTGCCTTTAAAACATTCCCACTGCTCTGTGTGGAAGAGTGCGTCTCCCACGTACTGTGCAAGAGTATTTGTTACAGTTTTGGGCACCACTAGTCTGTAATTAAGAGCAACAAACAAGAGCACAAACATCAGGCTGCTGTCAAGAGTCCTGGAAACCATCTGGTTCCGATCAATGCTGGTCATTTACTGCAGCCGCAACCACTGTAAACAGTCCAGGCAACAGCGCAGAATTCCCCTCCATCAGCTTGGCTATTAGGGGCTTAACAAGTCAGAAACACTTACAGACTCCCTGCATTTTCTACCCACCTCTTTAGTCTTTACTTTGGACTTTAGAGATACAGCATGGAAACAAATCCGTGCTGACTGGCGATCACCCCGTACACTAACATTATCCCACACACTAGGGACAATTTACAATTCTTACCGAAGACAATTAACCTACAAACCTGTAAGTCTTTGAAGCGTGGGAGGAAACCGGAGCACCCGGAGAAAACCCACGCAGGTCATGGGAAAGGCATAGAAACATAGAAAATAGGTGCAGGAGTAGGCCATTCGGCCCTTCGAGCCTGCACCGCCATTCAATATGATCATGGCTGATCATCCAACTCAGTATCCTGTACCTGCCTTCTCTCCATACCCCCTGATCCCTTTAGCCACAAGGGCCACATCTAACTCCCTCTTAAATATAGCCAATGAACTGGCCTCAACTACCACATCTATCTGTGGCAGATAATTCCAGAGACTCACCACTTTCTGTGTGAAAAATGTTTTCCTCATCTCGGTCCTAAAGGAATTCCCCCTTATCCTTAGACTGTGACCCCTTGTTCTGGACCTCCCCAACATCGGGAACAATCTTCCTGCATCTAGCCTATCCAACCCCTTTATAATTTTGTAAGTTTCTATAAGATCCCCCCTCAGTCTTCTAAATTCTAGCGAGTACAAGCCAAGTCTATCCAGTCTTTCCTCATATGAAAGTCCTGACATCCCAGGTATCAGTCTGGTGAATCTTCTCTGTACCCCCTCCATGGCAAGAATGTCTTTTCTCAAAATTGGAGACCAAAACTGTACGCAATACTCCAGAACGTACAAACTGCATACAGATAGCACCATATTCAGGATCGAACCCGGGTCTCTAGTGCTGTAAGGCAGCAACTCTACCGCTGTGCCACCACGTCACTCCTCTTCACATGAGTTGAGTTGTAAAGAGGGCCGATGGTGTGCTTGCCTTCATTGGTCGGGGCTTTGAGTACAGGAGACAGGAAGCCGTATTTTCCAGCTCTACAGGGCTTTGGCCAGGCCGCTTTGGAATATCGTGTTCAGTTATGGTCACCCCATTACAGGAAGGACGTAGAGGATTGGGGGAAGGTGCAGACGACGTTTACCAGATTGATGTAACAAGGAACTGCAGATGCTGGTTTACAGAAAAGGACACAAAATGCTGGAGTAACACAGGCAGCAGCTCTGGAGTCATAGTCATACAGTATGGAAATAGTCCCTTTGGCCCAACTTGTACATGCCGACACATGCTTAATCTACACTAGTCCCACATGCCTGTGTTTGGCCCATATCACACTAAGCCAATCCTATCCATGTACCCATCTAAATGCTTCTTTTTTTTTTTAAATATATATTTTTATTAGAGTATGTAGACAGTGATTTAGCAAACATATGTTATGATAGCAATATTTCATGTTCAACGGACATACATTATTAACATTGTCAAGTGTATCATTTTGACTCTAATAATTTTTTTTTTATAAAGAGAGGAAAACAGTAAGAAAAATAAAATAAAAAACATCAAAAAAGAAAATCATAAAGAATGGAATAATTTACTATTAATACATCATAGGAGATAAGATCAAGGAATATAAAATCTATTCCTAAGTCCAGTTTCAGTTAGGGTTCCCTGCCGAACCATTCTACCCTTTTAAATAATCAATGAAAGAAGACTATGTTCTAATGAAAACTTCTTGTTTGTCCATTAAGGCAAATCTGATTCTTTCCAGGTGTAGGGTCTCCGACATTTCCATAATCCACATTTTAGTTGTGGGGGATATAGGGCCCTTCCAAAATTTTAATATTAGTTTCTTCCCAATTATTATACTTAAATGCTTCTTAAACATTGCGATGATACCTGCCTCAACTACCTCCTCCGGCAGCTCGTTCCATACAACCCCCACCCTGAGTGTGAAAACGTTGCCCCTCAGGGTCCTATTAAACGTCCCACACCTCACCTTCAACCTATGTCCTTTGGTTCTCCATTCCACTACTCTGAGCAAGATACTAGGTGCGTCCACCTGATCTATGCCTCTCATGAGCGCGTGAGAAAGGGAGAGGAGAGGTGGGACTCACCTTTTCTTCTTTGTCACAATGAGGACATCGTTGAACAGGAAGAAGTAGACTTGCTGCCGGGATGTCCGCTTGGAAAAAATCCCCGTGTCCTCGACAAAGCCGATCAGCTCTCCCCTCTTGGACAGCCAGCGCGAAGAGGAGACCAGGGGAAAGGGCTGGGGAGAGAAAAGGTCAGGCATCAGGAGGCAAAGGATAAAATGAATCTTATGCAAACGTACGACCTTATAGAAGTGCACAAAATCGTGAGAGGAATAGATGTAGTGAATGCACACTCTTGCCCAGGGCAGGAGAATTGGGAACCAGAGGACATAGGTTTAAAGTGAGTGGGGAATGATTTAATGGGAACCTGAGGGCTAACTTATTCAGACAAGAGGGTGGTGGGTGTTTGGAATGAGCTGCTGGAGGAGGTAGTTGATGCAGGTACTATCCCAACGTTTAAGGGACATTTTCCAATGTACTATAGATTCAGCATCAGTTCCTGTGGATTGGAGGGTAGCCTCTCTTTAAGAAGGGCGGCAGAAAGAAAACAGGGAATTATAGACCAGTTAGCCTGACATTGGTGGTGGGGAAGATGCTGGAGTCAATAATAAAAGATGAAATTGTGGCACATCTCGAGAGCAGTAGCAGGATCGGTGCGAGTCAGCATGCATCTATGAAGGGGAAATCATGCTTGACTAATCTTCTGGAATTTTTTGAGGATGTAGCCAGGATAATGGACAAGGGAGAGCCAGTGGATGTAGTGTACCTGGACTTTCAGAAAGCATTTGATAAGGTCCCACATAGGAGATTAGTGGGCAAAATAAGAGCACTTGGTATTGGGGGTAGAGTGCTGACATGGATAGAAAATTGGTTGGCAGACAGGAAACAAAGGGAAGGAATTAACGGGTCCCTTTCAGAATGGCAGGCAGTGACTAGTGGGGTACCGCCAGGCTCGGTGCTGGGATGGCAGCTATTTACAATATATATTAATGATTTGGATGAAGGGATTAAAAGTAACATTAGCAAATTTGCAGATGACACAAAGTTAGCTGTCAGTGTGAACTGTGAGAATGCTATGAGGATGCAGGGTGACTTGGACAGGTTGGGTGAGTGGGCAGATGCATGGCAGATGAAGTTTAATGTGGATAAATGTGAGGTTATCCACTTTGGTGGCAAAAACAGGAAGGCAGATTATTGCATCTAAATTGTGTCAAGTTGGGAAAAGTGGAAGTACAATGGGATCTGGGGGTCCTTGTTCATCAGTCACTGAAGGTAAGCAGTCGTTCCAGGTGCGACAGAGGTTCACCCGCACCTCCTCCAACCCCATCTACTGCATCCGCTGCTCTAGATGTCAGCTGATCTATATCGGTGAGACCAAGCGGAGGCTTGGCGATCGTTTCGCCGAACACCTCCGCTCGGTCCGCAATAACCAACCCGACCTCCCGTTGGCTCAGCACTTCAACTCTCCCTCCCATTCCGTATCAGACCTCTCTGTCCTGGGCCTCCTCCACGGCCAGAGTGAGCAACACCGCAAATTGGAGGAACAGCACCGCATATTCCGCTTGGGGAGCCTGCATCCTCTTGGCATGAACATCGAATTTTCTCAATTCTGTTAACCCTTGCTGTCTCCTCCCCTTCCTACCTCTCCCTCAGCCCTTGGGCTCCTCCTCCTCCTTTTTCCTTTCTTCCCCCTGCCTCCTCCCACCCCCCATCAGTCTGAAGAAGGGTTCCGGCCCAAAACGTTGCCTATCTCCTTCGCTCCATAGATGCTGCTGCACCCGCTGAGTTTCTCCGGCATTTTGTGTACTCACTGAAGGTAAGAATGCAGGTACAGCAGGCAGTGACGAAAGCGAATGGCATGTTGGCCTTCATAACAAGAAGAGTTGAGTATAGGAGCAAAGAAGTCCCCGGAAGTCCCCCCTGAAAATGTGGCATCTAAGCTGGGTGAGGTGGCCAATCTTGACCTCAGAGGGACTTCCATGCCGATCGGTGGGTCGAATTTGCACCTTGCGGCTGGGACTATGGAACTCCGGCCCAACCAGAGCCGGCGGATCCATTCCCATAGCCGACTTCCGAGGCCGATTTTGCAGGCCGGTATCTCGGCCTTCACCTCTGCTGATCTGGCAAAACGGATAATATGGCAAAGCTCTAGAACCAAGGGTGCCAGAAAATCGGTGGTGGACCTGTATATGGCGTCATAGATACAGGTCCTTTGGCCCATCAACTACATGCTCTTCATCAAACAGCCATTACTTCCAAGCGAGAAGGCTACCGAAGGATATTGGCCAAACGTGGGCAAATTGGACTAGTTTAGATGGGGCATCTTGGTCATCATTGATGGGTTGGGCCGTAGGGTTTCCATACTGTATGGCTCTATGACGGGTTCAGAGGGTCAGGAGTATCTGAGGAGGGAAGTTGACAGACGGCATTAACAGTTTGGGCCTTTCCTCAAACTGAAGTAGGGTCCCGACCCAAAACGTCACTCATTGCTGGCCATTGGCGGCCATTTCCCTCCACAGCTACACACTGCTTAACCCACTGAGTTCCTCCAGCACGTTGTGTTTTTGCTCAAGATTAGGGCAGCATGGCAGCACAGCCATAGTTGTGGTAGATTTATAGGCTAATTGGCTTTGGTAAAATTCTGAATTGTCCTTAGCGTGTGTTTGACAGTGCTGGTATACGGGGTGATAGCTGGTCGGCGCAGACTCATTGTGCCAAAGGGCCTGTTCTGGCATTGTATTTCTAAACTAAACTAAACTCCAGCATCTGTGGTCACTTGTGTTGTCATCATTTTCGGCATTGGACTTAAAGCTGCAGAAAAATGACAATTCCAGGATAAATTCTCCTTCTGCAAAACCTTCGGCTCCACCTTGTAAGTCGGGGCTCATCACACGAAGTAACAGTGGGTAACGAGGCACCCTTTGAATGGGAGTCTTCAATCACTCTTTGATACGATGGCAAGAATGCGGCCATTTCAATGGGAGCAGTTTACACCAGCATGCAACTTGAACTCAGCGCTCGTTTCCTTTTCTGGACTGCCAGAAAGCAACAGCGTGGATGCACAGTGAGCGTCTGACCCGCTGACATCTCGAGGTCCGGAAGAGGGCCCCATTGTAGCACCAAGAAGATCAATGGCAGTCTGTACTCTGTCAACGTGGCCAAGAAGGACCCAAGCTCATTGACCTCGTTTATTTTTCCTTCCTCCTTAAATCGTTACTGGTTTAAAAAAAAAAGATTGACAGAAAGGCGGATCACGTGGGTTTTCTTCGGGCAGCGGTAGAGCTGCTGCCTTACAGCGCCAGAGACCTAGGTTCAATCTTGACCTCGGGTGGTACCTGTGCAGGGTTTGTACGTTCTTCCTGCGATCACGTGGGTTTTCTTCGGGTGCTCTGGTTCCCTCCCACATTCTAAAGACGTGAAGGTTTGTAGATCAATTGGCCTCTGTAAATTTCCCCTTAGTGTGTAGGATGCAAAGGTGCGATGCCACAGAACTAGTGTACAGGTCTGTGTGGCCTTGGTGGGCCGAAACGCCTGTTTCCATACTGTGTCTCTAAACGTAAGAGTACAGCACAGGAACAGGCCCTTCGACCCACAATTGCAATGCCAAACATGATGCCAAGTTAAACTAACCTCTTCCGCCTGCGTTTGGCGCAGATCCCTCCATTCCCTGCAATATCCACCTGCCTATCTGAAAGCCTCTTAAACATCATTATCGTATCTGCCTCAACCCCTATTCCAGGCACTCACCACCTTCTGTGTAAAAATAATCTGCCCCGCACATCTCCTTTAAACTTTGCCCCTCTCATGTTAAAGCTATGCCCTTCAATCTTTAATATTTTACCATAGGAAAAGGGATCTGACTGTCTACATTGTCTATCTCTCTCATAATTTCATACACTTCTATCAGCTCTCTCTGCAACCTCTGGCGTTCAAGGGAAAACAATCCGTGCGTCCTGTCCCTATGGCTGATGTCTCCTAATCCAGGCAGCATTCTGCTAAAACCTCCTCCGCACCCTCTCCAAATAATGAATCATATTTTCTCACACAAGCCAGTTTTTTGAGTACTGGCATCAGTCATAGCAATCTGGCATTGGTGGAGTTTGCAACATTCACAAAATTTCGGCAAGCTGTTGCAAAGTGGGAGGCTGCTGAGAGAGCCAGGATTAGAAGGACAACGCAGCAGTGGGAATGAAGACGAAGATTAATCATCAATTAAGAGACTGCGTGGCGTGTGAGTCAGTGCGGCTCAGATGTGGGCACGATTGCCTGTGAGATAGAATATAGTGCGAACTTCCTTTAGAAGAATGAGGGGGGGGAATTTCATTGAAACTTACCGGATAGTGAAAGGCCTGTATAGGGTGGATGTTTCCACTAGGGGGAGCGTCTTGGACCAGAGAGCACAGCCTCAGAATAAAAGGACATGCCTTTAGAAAGGAGATGAGGTGGAATTTCTTTGGTCAAAGGGTGGTGAATCTATGGAATTCATAGTCAAAGACGGCAGTGGATATTTTTTAAAGTGGAGATTGGCAGGTTCTTGATTAGGAAGGGCGTCCAAGGTTACAGGTGAATGGGGTTGAGAGGGAAAGATAGATCAGCCATGATTGAATGGCGGAATAGACTCGATGGGCCGAATGTCTAATTCTGCTCCCATGTCTAGGAGTAGATGAGTAATGACGTTTTGGTCGGAACCCTTCTTCAGACCTCTCTTCCTTTTCTCCAGAGATACTGCCTGACCCGCTGTTACTCCAGCATCTTTTATCTATCTTAGGTGACAATTCATCTCTGGCCTTAGTCCACCCATCTGTCAATCAACCCCCCCCCCCCCCCCCCCCCCACCATCCACCTGTATCCACCTGTATCCACCTATCACTCACTAGACTTTGTCCTGCTATCTCCTCTCTTCCAGCTTTCTCCCCAACCCTCCCACTGTAATCAGTCTGATGAAAGGTCCCGATCCAAAACATCGCCCATCCATGTTCTCCAGAGAAGCTGCCTGACTCTCTGAGTTACACCAGCACTTTGGGTCTTCTTTTGTAAACCAGCATCTGCAGTTTGTTCGTGTCTCCATGATGGAATGAACCATTGCTGCTCCAGCAACTTCACTCAGGGACAATGTAAGGCAGGTACCTTTATTCTGAACTCCAGCTGGGTGCTGATGGTGTACATCATCTCTGTCCGTTCCATCCGCCGAGCTCCTTCATTGCACTGACGTACCAGCTAACAGAGAGCAGAGGGCACAAGGTTACGTTTGTGCTGGTACAACTTTAATGCTGACGTTCATGTTCATAAGCATTGGAGCAGAATTATGCCATTCGGCCCATCGAGTCTACACCACCATTCAATCATGGCTGATCTATTTCCCTCTCAATCCCATTCTCCTGCTTTCTTCCAATAATCTTTCACTTTCTCTTTCCCTTACTCTCTCCCTTACTATCTATCTCCCTTCCTCTCTCCCTTACTCTCTCTCTCCCCCTTCCTCTCTCTTTCTCCCTCTCTCCCTTTCTCCCTCCCTTTCTCCCCTTTCTCCCTCCCTTTCTCCCCTTTCTCCCTCCTTTCTCTCTCGCTCTCCCTTTCTCTCTCGCTCTCCCTTTCTCTCTCTCTCCCTCTCTCTCTCTCTCTCCACCTTTCTCTCTCTCTCTACCTTTCTCTCTCTCTACCTATCTCTCTCTCTCTACCCCTCTCTCTCTCTCTCTCTCTCTCTCTCTCTAAATGCTGCCCGACCTGCTGAGTATTTCCAGCATTTGTTGTTTTTCATGCGTGTTCATCCACCTTCCGTGTCCCGCCCAGAAGCAGCGACACACCCGACTGAATGTAGCCGCACCTGTCCCACCACATTGCACGTTAATTTAGGAGCCGCTGTGTGAAAAATGACACCCGACTTCCTCTCCATACGAAGGTATTTAAGAGCAATGACCTCCAAGCAATGACATCATCACAATGCTATGAAAAGCATGCACTCTATGTTCTATTTACACTCCTCGATACTCATGAAATCGCTCCACAAAGTCCACACTGTGACACCCGTGATCAGGATTGAACTCGGGTCTCTGGTGCTGTGAGGAAGCCGCACTACCAGCTGCACCATGTAAGAGAAAAGTATATTTGATTTTAGTTCAGAGATAGAAACAGGCCCTTCCTGGTGAGGTAATTTAATTTAGTTTTGTTTTGTTTGGAGATACAGCATGGAAACAGGCTCGTTGGCCCACAAAGTCCACGCCGACCATCGATTCTCCATTCAAACTAGTTTGATGTAGTCAACAGAGATTGCAGCAACAAGACTTTTCGTTTCAGTAGTAAATACGCTGAATTAGGCCATTCAGCCCATCGCATCTACTCCACTATTCAATGATGGCAGGTCTATCTTTCCCTCTCAACCCCATTCTCCTGCCTTCGCCCCATAACCTTTGACATCATCATTAATCAAATATCTGTCAATCTCAACCTTAAAGAAAACCTACTGACAGGGCCTCCACAGCTGACTGCAGCAATGAATTCCACTGGTTCACCCACCCTCCCCTTAGTAGTTTCTCACCTTACTAACTGACTGCAATGCTTTCTTTGCACAGTCATACTCGGGTGCGTCCTTGGGAGTTTTCTGGCAAATAGTCTGCGAAGAAAAGGTCAAGGTATGAAACCATCTTAGCAATGATAATTACTGCATATCAGAAATAATTTGGTTTTAATACAGGAGTCCAACAGAGACCAACAATTACCAGAGATACTGCTCCAGTACTGCTCTAGCAATCTGAAGATCTGAGTTCAAATCCCAGAACCGTACTTCTGGAATTTTAATATTTTTGAGTCATTAAGAGACACACTGTGGAAACGGGCCCTTCGGCCCACCGTGTTTGTGCCGACCAGCGATCACCCCGTATACTAGCACTCTCCCACACACTAGGAACAGTTTACAACTTACAGAAACCAATTAAACCCCCAAACCCGCACATCTTTGGAGTGTGGGAGGAAACGGGAGCACCGGGAGAAAAACTTATGCGGTCACAGGGAGAACGTGCAAACTCCGTACAGACAGCGCCCGTATTCCGGATCGAACCCAGGTCCCTGGCGGTGTGAGGCAGCAACTCTGCCGCTTCGCCACTGCGCCGCCCCGTTACCCACTCTCCGCTGATTCCACAACAATCCGGTTGATTGACTGGCACCGGATTTTAAATGGGAATCGAGTTTTTTCGCATGGACTCTTGTTGAGGGGAGAATATTGTGTGTTCTTTTTAAGCGTATCGCTGCTGGCAAATCCATTTCACTGCACCTTCGGGCGCATGTGACGAATAAAATTGACTTTGACTTTGACTTTTGACTTTGAATACTTCAGCTGCTCCTTACATCCATCAGTAGAGGCAAGCGAGTGACTCTCTGCATGGGCAGAATGAGGAACGAGATCATGGGCAGGTTCCTGCAGTCAGGGTGGGCTTCGATCTTCATCAGGATCTCCTTGAAGCTCGGATTTGTATTTCTGTCGGTGAAAAGAAAGAAAACGTTGACAGCTGGGAGGAGAACAGAAGGCCCATCATGGCAACAGCAAGAGAACAGATCCCATCTTAGAACTCCAGCACGAATTGCAGCACGGTTAGAGTGGTAAGGAAGGCGTATGAGTAATAAAGTCATACAGCATGGAATCAGGCCCTTTGGCCCAACTCGCCCATGCTGACCAAGAAGCTCATCTACGAAGAAGGCGTATGAGTAATAGAGTCATACAGCATGGAAACAGGCCCTTTGGCCCAACTTGCCCATGCTGACCAAGAAGCTCATCTACGTTAGACCCACCTGCCCATTTTTGGGCCTTATCCCTCTAAACTTTGCCTATCCATGTCCCTGTCCAAATGTATTTTAAATGTTGATATAGTGATCCAGGTATTGTATGCATGCCTTCAATGGTCAGGGTATTGAGTGTAAGAGTCAGGAAGCCATGAGGATAGGCACAAAATGCTGGTGTATCTCTGCGGGTCAGGCAGCATCTCTGGAGAAAAAGAACAGGTGATGTTTCGGGTCAGAACCCTTCTTCTGACTGATAGTGGAGGTGGGGGTGCGCAGAAGTAATCTGGAGGTGAGAAAAGACGAGAAGGGCAGAGGCCTTCCTGAGGAAGTCATGAGGCAGCTTTATAGGACTTTGACTAGGCCGCATTTGGAGTACTGTGTGTGGTTTTGGGCGCCCTCATTACTTAAGCAATGTGGAGGCTTTTGGAGAGAGGGTGCAGAAGAGATTTACCAGAATGATGCCTGGATTAGAGGGTATTTGCAATAAGGAGCGGTTGGACAGACTTGGATTGTTTTCTCTGGAATGCTGGGAATTGGGGGGATACCTGATATAAGTATATAAAGTTATGTTAGAGTAGACATTGAAAGTGTAGACAGTCAAAACCTTTTTTTTCCCAGGACTGACATATAGACAATAGGAGTAGGCCATTCGGCCCTTCGAGCCAGCACCGCTATTCAATGTGATATCAAATGCTAGAGTTGATAACTATAAGGAGAGAGGGACAAAGTTTAAAGGAAACATGGGGGGCAAATGTTTTACACAGAGGGCGGTGGGTGCACGGAACACAGTGCCAGAGGCAGATACAATAATGGCATTTAAGAGGCTTTAAGAAAGGTGGATGGATGTATTGGGAATGGAGGGATGGGGATCATGTGTAGGCAGAAGAGATTAGTTTAGCTTGGCAACATGTTTGGCACCGATATTGTGCGTTTGTTTTGAAACACTGTATGTCTCAGCTCATTGGCATCAGCCGCCATCTATTGAGCGTTATATTGTAGGTTGACCTATTCCTCTCATGGTTTTATACACCTCTATAAGATCACCTTTCATCCTTCTGCCCTCCAAGGAATTACATCCTCGTAAATCTTCTCCGCACCCTTTCCAGCTTGACAACATATTTCCTATAAGCTGGTGCCGAAAGCGGAACACAAAGTGTGGCCACACCAACGTCTTATACAACTGCAACATGACCTCACAATTTCTATACTCAATACCGTGATTGAAGGCCAATGTGCCAAAAGCCTTTTTGACGCAATGAACTAAACAAAACTAAACTGAACACCAGGGGAATTGGGACATGGTGGGTGATTCTGTATAGATATTCACTACTTCCGTTCTCCACCCCAATCCCATTAAGGCCTCACTTAACAATTGCTTACTGTTTCCTCTTTAACAAATATCAACAAAGTTCTGGAGTGACTCACCGGGTCAGGCAGCATCTCTGGAGAACATGGACAGGTGATGTTTCGGGGGGAGCCCATCGTCACGCTGAAACATCTGACCCGAACTAAAATCCTGGACAAAATCTTGAGAGGATTAGGTCGGGTAGTCTCTTGCCCAGAGAAGGGGGAATCGAGAACCATAGGATTTAGGTTTAGGATGAGAGGGGAAAGATTTAATAAGAACCTCAGGGAGAACTTTTTCTCAGAAAGGGTGGTGGGTATATGGAACCAGCTGCCAGAGGAGGTGGTTGAGGCAGGTACTATCGCAACATTTAATAAACATTTAGACAGGTACATGAATAGGATAGGTTTAGAGAGATATGGGCCAAACATGGGCAGGTGGAACTAGTGCAGATACATGTTGGCCTTAGTGGGCAAATTAGGCCGAAGGGTTTGTTTCCTTGCTGTAAGACTCTATGACTATATAACCCAAATTGTCACCTATTCCTTTTTCTCCAGAGATGCTGCATGACCAGCTGAGTTGCTCCAGCATTTTGTGTCTACCTTCGGTGTAAACCAGCATCTGCAGTTCCTCCTTAACAACGGGAAGGGAGGGATGACAATGGGCAAGGAGAGACACTCACAGGAGCTTCTGGAGAGTGCGTTGCTGGTAGACCTCGTTGGAGCAGTACGTCACGTAGGGCTCGAAGGTGGAGGCGGCATGCTTCTCCATGATGTCGCTGATGTCCTCAATCACGGCATCCTGCTGATGCCGGGCTTCAAGCTCCTTGAAGAACCTGTCAAAGGAGCAGCACAGTAAGCCTCAGATTCACTGACAATGAGCTGCCGGAGTTGATGCGTGTACTGTAACAACATTTAGACTTTAGACTTTAGAGATACAGCGCGGCAACAGGCCTACGGCCCACTGCGCCGACCAATGATCGCCCGGTACAATAGCGCTTTCTTACACACTAGGGACAATTTTACAACTTACCGAAGCCAATTGGAATGTGGGAGGAAACCGGAGCACCCGGAGAAAACTCACGCGGTCACAGGGAGAATGTACAAACTCTGTACAGATAGCACCTCTAGTCAGAATCGAACCCAGGTCTCGAACCCCTGCCTCAGAAAAGCCTCAACTTCACGCAAAATGCCCCACCCCAGTCATTCCTTCTTCTCCCCGCTCCCATCAGGCAGAAGATACAGAAGCTTGAAAGCGCGCACCACCAGACTCAGGAACACCTTCCTCCCCTATATTACCAGGATTTTGAACGGTCCTTCCATAACCTCGTATACTGTCTGATTCACCTCGACCCCATTGCGGACATTGGATTTTGTCTCTGGGACTGATGCGCTACAATGCTGAGAACTATATTCTGCACTCTGTATCTTTTTAATTTTACGATTACATTTATGTACGGTATGTATGAGCTGTTTGCATCGCATGCCGACCAAAGCTTTTCACTCTACTTCAGTACACATGACAATAACAAACCTAAATCTAAAATATGTTAGGAAGGAACTGCAGATGCTGCCTGCTCCAGCATTTTGTGTACATCTAAACCTAAAATACCTCTTCCAGGTCATAAAGTTGCTCGTCATTCATCCCAGCGAGCCTGGGCGCTGCTTGTCCCGCGGACCAGGAGTAGGAGAGAAGGTTGAAGGATATGGTGATGGACGTTGGATAAAGGGCCGGGAAGAAGAACCGGGGGGTTCTTACCTTCCGCACCCTTGAGGTTGGCTGCGGGAGGCGCCCCCCCCCCACGGAACAAGGGCTGAAGAGGGCCGTGCAAGGAGAGGGACCATGGTTCGTAGGACGAAAATGATGGGCTGCATCTGGGACTGCAAAATGGTGCCAAAGTGGCGTCTACTGAACGTGGACACAGTGGGCAGTTCTGTACATTCTGTACTCACCGTGGGATTGCGTTTATTATGTATGGCGATCGTCTTGCTGAGCTGAGCTTGCTGGTTAGCACACAACAAAAGCTTTTCACTGTACCTCGGTACACGTGGCAATAAATCTTTTAACTTCTCATCTCTGTCCTTTATTTTTTTTTGTTTTCGGTTTCTACTCGCTTGTCTATCTATTCCGACACTCTTTATTTCTTTTTTCTCTCACTGTTCTTTTATTATTGAACCAAAAGTATGAAGTTGTACAAGAATGAAAATATGTATTTATGTATTAGGTACTTAAGTACCAGACTATTGTACTTACTTCTAACAAAAATAAACAAACAAACAAAAAAAAAAAACTACACTGAAACAGTATTTCACTGTACCTTGATACACGTGATAATAAACAGACCATTGATTAGTGATGAACAGCCTTTCGCCAACCTCACACCTCCCCCACCCTTATCCAAACACCATGCCGGTATTTTTTATTGTAATGTTAACAAAGCTAAACTTCGTTTAGTAGTGAACTTCCAAAGTTTACTTGTGAAACTGAAACTGTGAGCAGCCGCTTGCCATTCATAGAAATGTTCACACCTCTGAAACAAAAGGCACAGCTTTGCAAACACAGGATTATTTAAATCTGTCTATTGCACTCAATGAAATCTTACTCCCCCGATATCTCTTTGGGAGTGTTAAGCTTCTATTTTGTTTGGTTTTCTTTGGCCAGTTCTTAAAGACTGTGAGAGGGGTAATGCTTAAAGGAGAGGTAGGTACAAGGAACTGCCGATGCTGATTTACATTAAAAAAAGACACAAAGTACTGGGAGTAACTCGAGGGTACACAAAAGGCTGGAGAAACTCAGCAGGTGCAGCAGCATCTAAGGAGCGAAGGAGATAGGCAACGTTTCGGGCCGAAACCCTATCGAAACCCAAGGGTTTCGGCCCGAAACGTTGCCTATCGAAACCCACGGGTGCTGCTGCACCCGCTGAGTTTCTCCAGCCTTTTGTGTACCCTCGATTTTCCAGCATCTGCAGTTCCTTCTCTAACACGGGGAGTAACTCACTGGGTCAGGCAGCTTTCCTGGAGAACATGGATAGGTACAGTTTCAGGTCAGGACCATTCTTTGGACTGCCAGCAAATTGCCAAAGTTTAAAGGAGATGTGTGGGGATTTTTTTGTTTAACATAGCAGGGTGCCTGGAATGTTATTGCCAGAGATGGTGGTGGAGGCAGATATGAGAGTGGCTTTTAAGAGACTTTTAGATAGGTATATGCATTTGCAGGGAATGGAGGGATATGGATCATGTGAAGGCAGAGGAGATTAGTTTAAGTTGGCACCATCACACAAACCAACCACCTTTCCATTGACACTGATAATATTGGGCATTTTGGGTACCTGACAAAATAGTGGATTTCTACCTTTGCAAAGCCTGCTTGACATCTTTTGCAAAAGCTGCAAAGACCATGAGCATCATGGCTCCAGAGTGTCTGTGGCCTGGGAAGAGGTCGAATAAAGGTTGATGTCCAGATGGCCTTTAATCGATAATATGTATGAGGGTTTTGCAGAGAGAGCTGGGTCCTGCTGCACATGCATGCTCAGGATTGGTTGGGAGATGATGGGTTATAATAATGTTGCTTACTATGTTGCATGGTCTTCGCGCCGTTACTCGTGATTGGTCAAGGAGAGGGGCCTTGCCCAAACTGTTTACTTTACCTGGTAGACTGTTTCTTTGCTTAATGGAACTGTTTCCCACTAAGTGCTTTCTATCGAAACAATATTATGTGATGTTTTGTGATTGGGTTAGGGAAATGTCAATTAATATTTGTGTAACCTTTATTGATGATTGGCTTGTAGGGGTTGCCCCCCCCCCCCCCCCCCCCCCCCCATGTATTTTGCGCCAAGGGTGAAGGTATAAAAGAGAGGAGAGCGCATGAGAGTGTGCCGATCTTCTGGGATAGCGCATGGGACTGTGCTGATCTGCTGGAGTTGTTCTATTCGCACGAGGCTGAAGGGCTTGACCGAGCAGAGACAAGGATCGGACTCGCGGTGTTGGACTAGGTATTGTATTGCTGTTGGATGATAAAGAGAGTTGATTACCAGTGCTTGTATTCGGTGAAGCAGACTAAGGGGGTAAGATTTGGACCGGAATTACACCACCATCTACCATCTACACCACGTTGTCTGGGGACAGGCCACCAGCCTGATCAAGGACGAGTCTCACCTGGTCACTCCCTCTTCTCTCCTCTCTCATCAGACAAGAGGTACACAAGTTTGAAAATGCACACCTCCAGATTCAGGGACAGTGTCAGCTGTAAACAGGTAACTGAATCACGCTATCACCAACTAGAGAGTGGTCCTGACCTATTATCTACCTCATTGGAGACTCTTGGACTATCATTAATTGGATTTTACCTTCACTAAACTGTATTCTCTTTATCCTGTATCTACATACTGTGGCTGGCTTGATTGTAATCTTCTATTGTCTTTGCACTGTCTGGATCGCACACAAGAAAAAAATGTTCATTGTCTCTTGGTACAAGTGACCATAAACTAAACTAAATTACCTCTAAACTACTCTCGGGTAGCTTACAACCCAGCGTTATGAATGTTGATTTCTCTAATGTCAAGTAACTCCAGCATTTGCATTTCAGCTACCCCACCCCGCCCCTCCCCAATCTAGTCGTCCTACCCAAAGATCCTGTAGCAAGCACGATAGATCACTCGACGAAAAAGACGCAGTGCGGTCATGGGCAGATTCATGGGTAATTTTCGGCCCTATTTCTCGTAACCGGCTTCCGTCTCCGCACCAAAGATCCCATAGCGGAGCAAAGATACTAGTGCGGAGACGGAAGCCGGTTACGGAAACATCCTCGAAAAAATAAAAGTTTTATTTGGTAAAAATCTCCTCATTTTCACAATTATAATTTATTAACACAAACCCGCAACATTGATTACACTGCGAGTCGGGCCGGGTCGGGTTACTGAAATGGATGAAAAAACGGCCCACGTTCCGTTCCGTTGCGTACTACACGTCAGCCCATTGCATTTAGCAGGAATGGTCTATCTTGCTCTACTATAGATCTTTGGGTAGGACGACTAGATTGGGGAGAGGTGGGGTGGGGTAGCTGAAATGCAAATGCAGGAGTGACTTGACATTAGAGAAATCAACATTCATAACGCTGGGTTGTAAACTACCCAAGAGTACTTTAGAGGTAATTTAGTTTAGATTATGGTCACTTCTCATTATCACCTCTTCCACAGTCAACAATAATAGACAATTATGGGCTCCACCTTTCCTTGGTCATCTATTACCACTGCTGGTTTATTCTGACCTTTTTCAGCTACCCCCCCCCCCCCCCTATTTTAAGCCTGAGGAAGGGTTCTGACCCAAAACGTCACCCATCCTTTTTCACCCCAGATGCTGCATGACCCATTGAATAACTCCAGAATTTTGTGTCTATCTTCGGTATAAATCAGCATCTGTGATACCTTCCCACAGCTTTTCACTGTACTTTGGTAAACTTGACAATAAACTAAACTAAACGAAAGATAGATACAAAATGCTGGAGTAACTCAGCGTGTCAGGCAGCATCTCTGAAGAAAAAGAATAGTTGATGCTTCTGGTCGAGCCCTTAATTAAGACCCCTAAACTACCTCTTCAAACTAAAGATAGACACAAAATACTGGAGTAACTTAGCAGGTCAGGCAGAATCTCAAACTAAACCACCTCTAAACTAAACCTTGCTACTTGGTGCTTTTCAATGAGCCACCTGCAGATTGTTCTCAGTGAGGCCAGGGACAGAGGTAACAAATGGCCCTTGTTGGAACTACCTGTACCGTGAGTCCTTGGTGGTGGGGAGTGAGATGCAGGCTTTGGGTGAGCAGGGGTGACCTCGGCCAGCGGGGATCAAAGCCAAAGTGCAGTGAAGTAGACGCTGGCAAGCAAGCCTCCTCCCGCACTGCAGCATCTTGGCCTGGTGCCCGCGCATGTTTCATTGCAGGTTGTCATGGCGAGAATCACTGACAATGTGTGAGCACAAAAAGGCCCTTGTCTCTCATTGTGAGGGAACGTTCCAAAGGCCATCAGTCTTCAGCGGTTAGGTTGGACAGATGTTTCATTCAAAGGAAATGGCGCTCCTTGCACTTCACTATAGCCCAGCATACAGTGACATTCACCCATTAACCCCTTCCATTGCTTACGCTATAGCCTAGAATAGACATTCACTCATTAACCCCTTCCATTCCTTACCCTATTGCCCAGCATACAGTGACATTCACCTTTCAACCATAGATCTCTGTGCACATCTGGGGTGGCACAGTGGCGCAGCTGGCAGAGCTGCTGCCTCACAGCGTCAGAGATCCGGATTCAATCCTGACCTTGGTTGCCGTCTGTGTGGAGTTTGCACGTTCTCCCTGTGACCGTCTGGGATTTCTCCGGGTGCCCTGGCTTTCCTCCCACATTCCAAAGATGTGCGGGTTTGTCAGGAAATTAGCCTTTGTAAATGGCCCCCTAGTGTGTAGGATGCAAAACTGGGATAACTCGGAATGAGTGTAAACCACCAGCTGCGGTTTCTTAATTGCATCTACCTTTTCCGGCCTCACTGTGAAATCTCCTCAAGGTACGCCTATGTTGAAGAAGTTCTCCTCCTCTCTCCGACTGGAGTTCCGTGAGACCCTTTCTCACTGCTCCCCCTCTGTGATTCCTGATGCTCCCCCTCTGTGATCTACAACCCTCTGACCTGGAGTCTGAAGAAGGGTGCCAACTCAAACCGTCACCTATCCATGTTCTCCAGAAATGTTGCCTGACCTGGAGTTACTTCAGCACTTTGTGTCTTTTTTCCCGTAAACTAGCATCTGCATTTCCTGGAATGCAGCTGAAATTTCACTTATCCCTGGTCTCCAGAGATGCTGCCTGACCTGCTGAGTTACTGCGGCACATTGTGTCCTTCTGTGTATAAGCCAGCCTCTGCAGTCCTTTGTTTCTGCATTCTTTTCGTTTCTGCTCATTGAGAAGCAAGTGCAGAAGTATGTCACAAAAGAATGCTTTCCAGTTTCGGGTGGGGGATCTCAAGCCGACTACAAGGGAAATTTTGAATTGCAGAAGCATAAGCTAATTCATTATGTGAATGAATGAAAGTATAAGCTAACATCAATACGTTTAGCAAAGAGTGGCTTTGTTAATATGGAGGCTGGAAATGCTGGGACGATTCTCCTTTGAGCAGAGGCTGCTGGCACAGGTTTAATAATGCTGTGATTACCGTGCGTGGAGAGGAACTTTATGCTGAAGGAGGGTGGTGATGCCTTGCTATTCAAAGCTGTCAGTGTGAGGAGTCATATATCTTTCTCCACCACGCCTGCGTGCCTTTAGTCTGTTTGCACCGTAAGAAGCGACTTGTCCCTTTCCCACGGCGGGTTCTTTCAGTTCACACTCGTATACGATGCAGCCGACTGATTTTCAATGCTAAATGCAGGTTAAGTCTTTGCTGGAATCTACACTGCACAAGGCACCTGTTACTTGCTGAGTTATTAGAGTTGGGCACTTAAGATGTAAGCTTGGCAAAGGGCCAAGACAGCTCACAGGCAGCCTTGGTCACACTGTTAACTCTTTCTGGCTCAGAATCTCCAATGAGTGATCTCTCATTTGGCGGCACAGCGGTAGAGTTGCTGCCTTACAGCGCCAAAGACCCAGGTTTGATCCTGACGACGAGTGTTGCCTGTACAGAGTTTGTACGTTCTCCTTGTGATCACGTGGGCTATCTTTTTAGGTTTTTCGGTTTCATCCCACACTCAAAAGATGTGCAGGTCTGTAAAATTGTCTGTATTGTCCAAACTCAGGGAAAGAGTAACAGGCAGTCATGAGAAGCACTGGCTTTAAACCAGACAGTGGCAGCATTAATATTGTCAATTTAGTGCATGAATATTACCGGGTAAATCCCTCGGCTACCTCTTCCGTTACAGAGCCAGAGCGATTTTTTTTTTAAATATCAAAAATAAACGTTTATTCCTAGTTAATAGGTTATTTGGCTTCTGAATATTGTTCCTAGTGTATCAGATAGTGCCAGTATATAGGGTGATCGCTGGTCAGCATGGACTCGGTGGGCTGAAGGGCCTGAAGGGCTGTATCTCTAACGTCTAAAGAGTCTGAGGGACCATTTTGGTGTCTGACCACGAGATGTGCAAATGGAGTCAGACAGAATGTAGAGCATAGAACACCACAGCGCATGGATGTGCAGGGAATGTTTAGTTTAGTTTGGAGATGCAGCATGGAAACAGGCCCTTCAGCCCACACCGAACAGCCATACACTAGCTCCATACTACACACTAGGGACAAGTTACAGAAGCCAATTAGCCTACAAACCTGCACATCTTTGGAATTGGGAGGAAACCGGTGCACCCGGAAAATCCTACGCAGTCACAGGTGCAAACTCCACACAGGCAGCACCCACTAACCCATATATCTGGCGCTGAAAGGCAGCAGTTCTACCGCTGTACCACTTTGCCGCCCTTGAATAGAATGGAAGGATATGAGTCACGTGCAGGCAGACAATTTCTCCCAGCTTTCTCCCCTACCCATTGCGATCAGTCTGGAGTGTCCCGACCCAAAACGTTACCTATTCAAGCTCTCCAGAGAAGCTTCCCCACCCGCTGAGTTACTCCAGTACTTTGTGACTCCAGCGTTCCATGTTCTGTACTCTAACACTACCTACTGAGTACGACACTATTAAATGAATAGACCAAATAATGTATGAAGAGTTTTGTTTTGAATGGTGTTTGGCTTGTATATATTGTTAATTAGGAATAAAGTTTATTTTTGAAATTAAAAAATAAATCCCCCAGGCTTTGCAATGGGAGAGGCAATTAACCCTGTGATGTTCAAGCACTAAAATGACAATATTAATGCTGCCACTGTCTGGTTTAAAGCCAGTGCTTGTCATGAATCTCTTTCCCTGAGCTTGGACAATACAGACTGGTCCTCAGTTATGGAGCAAGGCGGTGAATGCATTATTCAGATCTCTCGAGTAAGGGGACAAGACACACATTCTACTGTGGCATCAATACTCCACTGGAATGTGTTTGCCTGGATTCTACAGAAGACAGTGGGTGCATTGTAAGAATCTGCATTAATGGCCTAAGTTCTTTCAGGGAGGCTGCTTCTGAGCTCTGGGGGGACGTTTGTCCTCTTGCTAAACAAATGAACTCATCAACGAATCCTTAAACTGCAGATAGAGCATTGCCTCTGGGATACAATAAGACTTTAGAATCTAGAGATAGCGCGGAAACAGGCACTTCAGCCCACCGGGTCTGCGCCAAGCAGCGATCGCCCCACACACCAGCGCTATTCTACACACGAGGGACAAGTTTACAATTTTTCCGAAGCCAATTAACCTACAGATCTGCAAGTCTTTGGAGTGTGAAAGGAAACCGGATCATCCTGAGAAAACCCACGCGGTCACGGGGAGAATGTTCAAACAGACAGAGGAATAGTCAGGATTGAACCCGCGTCTCTGGCGCTGTAAGGCAACAATCTACCGCTGTGCCACTGTAGCTCCACAGGATACTGTTGTAGGGTATTGTCCGATTCACCTCTACCCCATTGAGGACATTGGACTTTGGAACTCTGGAACTGGTGCATTACAATGCTGAGAACTATATTCTGCACTCTATATCTTCCCTACCTATTGTACTAGAGTTTAAACTGATTGTATGTATGTATGTATGTATGTATGGCTATAGCTGATCTGTTTGGATTACATGCAAAAGCAAGCACTTCTCTGTACCTCAGTACACGTGACAATAATAAACCTAATATGGTTAAATATCAAGTGATAGATGAAATGGGAGGGAGTCCAAACGCCAGTACAGAAGATGAGTAAAATGTAACTGCAGACGCTGATTTATACCGAAGATAGACACAAAATGGTGGTGTAACTCAGCGGGCCAGGCAGCTACTCTGGAGAAAACGAATAGGGGATGTTTAGGGTCGGAACACTTCTTCAGGCTACTTCAATCTGAAGACGGGTTCTAACTCAAAACGTCACCTGCTCCTTCTCTCCAGAGATGCTGCCTGACCTGCTGAGTCATCCAGCATTTTGTGTCTCATCACCAGTACAGAAGAATTCGGCCAAGTGATCTGTTTGCATGCAAAAAATGTAAGTAATTCAATGCAAATGCCCGAGCCACCCCACATCGCATCAGCACTGTCATTACTCAATAAAGATACTGCATTAGAATTAGGATTACAAGATGTAGAGGAAACGGCCAAGGTGCATATATTTTCACTAGGCCTCAATCACATCAACAATAAATAAAGCGAGTGAGTGATTTGGACATTAGAGTGGGTTGGTGAAGGTGGATTGCAGAGTGATAGTGCCATGGAGTCATACAGTGAGGAAACAGGCTGTTCTGCCCCACTTACTCACACCAACCAACGTGCCCCATCTGGAGTTAGATGTAGCTCTTAGGGCTAATGGAATCAAGGGATATGGGGAGAAAGCAGAAATGGAGTACTGATTTTGGATGATCAACCATGATCATATTGAATGGCGGTACTGACCAAATGGCCTACTCCTGCACCTATTTTCTATGTTTCTACACTAGTCCAACCTGCCTGCCTTTGGCTCGTATCCTTCTAAACCTTTCCTATCAATTTAACCGTACAAATAGCTTTTAAACGTGGTGATAGTACTTTCCTTAAATACCTCGTCTGGCAGCTCATTCCATATACCCACCACCCTCTGTGTCAAAAAGTTTCCCCTCCTATTAAATCTCCCCTCCCCTTAAACCTTTGTCCACTGGTTGTTGATTTCCCCTACTCTGGGTAAAAGACTGTGCATTCACCCAACCTAATCCCCTCATGATCTTACCTCTCTATAAGATCATCCCTCATCCTCCTGCACTCTGAGGAATAAAGTCATAGCCTGCTCAACCTTAGACCCTCATGTCCTAGCAACATCCTCATGAATGCCGGGGATCTGGAATGATGGGATCGGTCGACGAAGCCTGTAATGCCTCTTTGAGCTGTGTTATAGATCGAGGAATTTATGCAACTGCAGTTGGGGGAAATGATTATGTTTAGACTTTGGACTTTAGATATGTGGAGTGGAAAAGGGCCCTTCGACCCACCGAGTCCGTGCCACCCCATACACTAAAGGGCCTGTCCCACTTTCACGACCTAATTCACGACCTCTGCCGAGTTTGCCCTTGACTCATACTCGCAGCATGGTCGTCACGAGGTCGTAGGTAGGTCGTGATGCTAGTCGTAGGTACTCGTGGCATCAAGTAGGTCGGGGCGTTTTTCTAGCCTGATAAAAAATGTCCACAAGTAAAAAAAGGTCGTGAATGAGGTTGTGAAAGTGTGACAGGCCCTTAACACTATCCTACACACTGGGGACAATTTATAATTTTTTACCAAAGCCAATTAAGCTAAAAAACCTGTACATGTTTACGAGTGTGGGAGGAAACCGGAGCATCTAGACGAAAACTCACACAGTCACAGGGAGAACGTAAAAAAAAACGTTCGTACAGATGGCACCTGTAGTCAGGTTTGAACCCAGGTGTCTGGCACTGTATGGCAGAAACTCTACCGCTGCCGCCCTTAATGGACGAATCCACTCAAGTCACAGTCCTGCGCTCTCCACAGCTTCCAATCTATGAAACCAAGAGGTAGGTCCATGCCAACTTTATAGGTAACAGTTCCACTTGTACTGCCGTCACGCCCTCAGATAATGAATCCGTACCTTCCCCACAAACAAACATACCGAACGATTACAATATCAGACATAACCCAGAACTGAATTAATGTCATGGTATTCACAGCAGTCGATGGAACGAAAGAGTCATAGAGTCACAGCAAGGAAACAGGCCCTTTGGCCCAAACTGTCCATGCCAACCAAGATGGCCCATCCAAGCTAGTTTACTTCGTTAGCACGCAACAAAAAACTTTTCACTGTACCTTGGTACACGTGACAATAAACTAAACTAAACCATGTACCTGCCCAGATGTTTCTGAAATGTTGTCTTGTATATACCTCAATGAGTCTCAACTGTCCACCCATACCATCTAAACCTTTCCTATCTATCTAAAGAAGGGTCTCAAAACCTATCAATGTCGGTGTCTCTCGGTATGTCTTGTGTGGGGGGGGGGGGGGGGGGGGAAATCGTTTTCGGTCGGAGAGGCGATTTTCTCCATGTCGCTTCCCTCGCGGCCTAACATCATGGATTGGAGCGGCCTTTCCCGGAGTCGGGCCCGGAGCTGCAGCAACGGGCGCAGCATGGACTTTTCCATCGCGGAACGGGTGAACCCTTGCTGCGGGTCACCAGAAAGGAATGCTCCGATCGCTGGCCTGGTGACTTTGGCACCATGGGGCTGTGGTCTGTGGAGCTTCCAGCCACGGGCGTGGAGTGGAATTACCCTCTGGAGTCTGGGATCCCTTGCCGGGGATCGCCGGAGAAGAGCTCCGACCGCCGGCCTACAGCCTATAACATCCTGAAGCCGCAGTCTCCGGTAGAAAGTGCCGATTCGAGCGCTCCAAGCCGCGGAGTGTGTTTGACCTTCCCGACGTTGGAGTTTGGATCATCCCGACGAGAGGGCCTGTACATCTGGCCGTCCGTAGCGGTGACTACGGAGGGTTAATGACCTCGATCACAGATGAACAAAGGAGGAGGACTGACTGAACTTTGTTGACTTCCGTCACAGTGAAGAATGCTGTGGTGGATGTTTGTGTTCAATTCTATTGTGTGTTGTGTGTTCTTTTTTTAAGTGTATCGCTGCTGGCAAATTCATTTCACTGCACCTTCGGGTGTATGTGACAAATACATTTAACTTTGTTCTCCAAAAATGCTGCCTGACCCGCTGAGTTACTGCAGCACTTTGTGCTATTTTTGTGTGTGGGTCCTTGATGATGCTGGCTGCCATTTTGAGACAGCGCCTCTTATAGATCACTTTGATGGCGGGGAGGTCAGTGCCTGTGATGGGCCAGGAAGTGTCTAGAACTTTTTGTAATGTGTCCTTGTTCATGGGCAGTGCAGTTGCATGCTGAATCTCTAAACTGATTAACACCCTCAGCAGTTCCATTTAGCTCATGGACTCAGATGGACAGTTGTGGGATGAAGAAACTTAGATACAGATATGAGATACAACATGAAAACAGGCCCTTCGGCCCAATGAGTCCGAGCCGACCAGTCTTCACCCCGTACACTAGCACTATCCTACACAATAGGGACAATTTAGAAATTTTTAACAAAGCCAATTAACCTGCAAACCTGCAAGTCTTTGGAATGTGGGTGGAAACTAGAGCACCCGGAGAAAACTCACGCAGGTCAAGGGGAGAACGCACAAGACAGCACCTGTACTCGGGTCTCTGGCTGTGAGGCAGCAACTCTACCGCTGTGCCATCGTTCCGCCCTTCTGTGGAACTAATATTGAACGATGGGGTAAAGTGGCCACATCTGTGGTGTACAACATACTATGTAGTTATCAACAGTGTGTTAGGGCAGAGCTGTGTGATGGGGGAAGTTGGGAGGGGGGGGGGGGGGGGGGGAAGGGAATGGGAAGACCAGAGAAGGCAAGAATGCACAGCTGGTCACAGCTGTCGAGGCAGCGTTCCTAATGACAACCTCCAGCTGTTTCCTGCCATGTACAACCAGTATTGTGACATGCTCTCTCTATCTCGCAACCCCAGAACTTCCTTCTCGCCCGTCAATTGTGTTTAGTTTAGTTTGGAGATACAGTGCAGAAACAAGCCCTTCAACCCACCGAGTCTGAGCCGACCAGCGATCCCTATAAACTAACACTCTCCTACACACACACACACACACACGACAATTTACAATTTTTACTGATGCCAATTAACCTGCAAACCTGTATGTCTTTGGAGTGTGGGAGGAAGCCAGAACACCTGGGGAAAACCCACACGGTCACAGGGAGAACGTACAAACTCCGTACAGACAACACCCATAGTCAGGATCGAACCGTGGTCTCTGGTGCTGTAATGCAGCATCTCTACCGCTGCGCTACTGTGCCTCCTTGAGCACTGTGCACTGTGGTATCTCAGCAAACAGAATTAAAGAGCAATCAGGGACATCACGTAATTCAGCATTAGGATACACATTGCTTCTCATGTTTGTTTCTATTTATGGGATTGTCGCCAGCAAGGAGAGTGCTGGAGCAACTCACTGGTCGGTTTGGTGAGTTTTCAAAAACATTTTGACATGTACACAGTTTAATTTGGGCTGCACAGTGTGGCAGCAGTGGAGCTGCTGGCTTACAACGTCAGGGACCCAGTTTCAATCCCGGCTACGGGTGCTGTCTGTACGGAGTTTGTACGTTCTCCCCATGGCCTGCGTGGGTTTTCTCCGGATTCGAAACGCGACCTATCCCTGTTCTCCAGAGGAGCTGCCTGACTCGCTGCGTTACTCCAACATTTTGTGTCTGTTTTACTTTCACACAGAGGCTGATGGGTTACGGGAAGAACTGCCAGAGGAAGTAGTTTAGTTTAGAGATACAGCGTGGAAACAGGCCCTTCGGCCCACCGAGCCCACACCGACCATCAAATATCACCGATGTACTAACATAGTTTCATGTTACCCCAATTTCGCATCCTACACTAGGCCAAATAACCTACAACCTGCACTTGGAATGTGGGAGGAAACCCGAGCATCTGGAGAAAACCTATGCGATCACAGGGAGAATGTACAAATCCGTACGGACAGTGCCCTTAGTCAGGATCGAACCCGGGTCTCTGGCGCTATAAGGCAGCAACTGGACCGCTGTGCCACTGTACCACCCAAGTAGTTGAGGCAGATACAAATAACAACATTTAAAAGACATTTGGACAGGTACATGGATAAGAAAGGTATGAGGTATATGGGCTAGATGCGGGCAGGTGGGACTAGTGTAGATGGGGCATCTTGGTCGGCATGGTCGAGTTGGGCCGAAGGGCCTGTTTCCGTGCTGTATGTCTTTATGAGCGGCTCTTTAAATAGGATCGAAGCATAGAAAGTAGGTGCAGGTGTAGACCATTCGGCCCTTCGAGCCAACACTGCCATTGGCTGATCTTTCAAAACCTGTACCCCGCTCCTGCTTTCACCCTATATCCCTTGATTCCTTTAGCCCTAAGAGCTATATCTAACCATCTCTTGAGTACATCCAGTGAATTGGCCTCCACTGCATTCTGTGGCAGAGAATTCCAGATTCACCACTCTCTGGGAGAAAATTTTTTTCCTAATCTCAGTCCTGATTGGCCTACCCCTTATTCTTAAACTGTGACCCCTGGTTCTGGATTCCCCAAAGATCAGGAACATTTTTTCTGCATCTAGCCTGTCCAATCCCTTAAGAATTTTATATGTTTCTATAAGATCCCCTCTCATCCTTCGAAATTCCAGTGAATATGAGCCCAGTCGATCCATTCTTTCATCATATGTCATTCCACCATCCTGGGAATGAACCTGGTGAACCTACGCAGCACCCCCTCAATAGCGAGAATCAATAGCAAGAATAGAGAAGGATCTCTGCTCTGCCCTGGGTGAGAACAGTCATTAGCCCTGTTACCATTGTTAGAGTCACACTGCTCTGCAGTAACCCCGCTGTTTTGATAATTGGGTCGGGCTGCCCTGATTATAGAACAAACTGTTAAATCAAACACAACAACAAATTGTGTTGTACCTTTAACATAGTAAACTAACAAGCCACATTTGGGCAGCTGTTCAAAAGCTTGTTGATGGCTCTGTCTTGGAGAGGCCAGTTAACGATGGTATAGGCACAACATTTAACGGACATTTGGACAGGGACACGAGCAGAAAATGTTCAGAGGGATATAACTAAGTAAGTAAGTTTATTGGCCAAGTATTCACATACAAGGAATTTGCCTTGGTGCTCCGCCCACAAGTAACAACATGACATACAGTGACAGTTATGGACCAAATGTGGGCAAATGGGACTAGTTTAAATGGGGCAGCGTGGACAAGCTGGTTCCATGTTGTTCGACTCTATGAAGATTATTTAGGAGGACAGATGGATGGAGAGGCAGATAGATATGGGATGAAATTCCAGAGTCTTTAAACTAATTGACCACTGTCAGTTGCATCTAGTGCTCAGCTGAGTAGTAGAATCTTGATGAGAACAGTTGATGATGGGGACACAAAAAAATGTGACAAATGTAAATTTCCCCTCATCTCTATCCGGATGTGTGGTCTTGACTTGCAAACTCGACAATCCCCCTCTCACCAGTCTTTTACCCAGAGTAAACGGAGAACAAGAGGACATAGGTTTAAGGTGAGGCGGGAACACGAGGAGCAACTTATTTTACACAAAGGGTGGTGGGTATATGGAACGGGGTGCTGGAGGAGGTTGTTCTGTCAAATACTATCGCAAAGTTTAAGAGACATTTAGACAGGAACGTGGATAGGATAGATCCGTTTACATCAATGGGACAATGGTGGAGAGAGTCAAGAACTTCAAATTCCTGGGCGTGCATATTTACAGCGATCTTTCCTGGACCCAGCACACCGATGCAGTCATAAAGAAAGCTCATCAGCGCCTCTACTTCCTGAGAAGATTACGGAGATTCGGTACGTCAAAGAGGATTGTCTTGAACTTCTACGGGTGCACAGTAGAGAGCATACTGACTGGTTGCATCGTGGCCTGGTTCGGCAACTTGAACGTCCAGGAGTGGAAAAGACTGCAAAAAGCTGTAAACACTGCCCAGTCCATCACCGGCTCTGACCTCCCCACCATCGAAGGGATTTATTGTAAAGGCAAACAAAAAAAGGCAGCCAACATCATCAAAAAGACCCACACCATCCTGGCAACACACTCATCTCACCACTGCCATCGGGAAGAAGGTACAGGAGCCTGAGAACTGTAACGTCCAGGTTCAGGAACAGCTTCTTCCCTACAGCCATCAGGCTATTAAACATTACAACCTCATAAGTTATTAACTACAATAGACTTATTATTAATATTATTGCACTGTTATTGTTTGTTCTTTTTTCCCCCCGAGTTTTTGTTATATTATTTATTATGATTACATATTCTATTGTGCTGCAGCAAGTAAGAATTTCATTGTTCTATCTGGGACATATTATAATAAAACACTCTTGACTCTTGACTAGAGGAATATGGGCCAAATGCTGGCAGGTGAGACTATCGTAGATGGGGCATGTCAGTCAGCATGGGCAAGTTGGGCTGAAGAGCCTGTTTGCACGCTACAGTATATGACTCAATAAGTCTAAGATACTGCCTGACCCACAGAGTTCCTCCAGCAAAAGAGGGATATGGGCCAAACACAGACAGGTGGGACTAATGTAGATGGGGCATTTTGGTCAGTAGAGGCAAGTTGGGCTGAATGGCCTTTTTCCCAGGCTATATGATTCTAAAACTATTCTAAAAGGATTCAGGTTGAATTTCAGACGGTTGCCAAGAAAAATGGGCAAAAGGTAGAGAGTGAAGGCTACATCATGTTAATGATTAGAGAAGGGTGTTTGTCGACTCTGCTACAGAGGAGCACAATTGTCAATGAATTTAAATCACACGATTGAGAATAATAGAATGCTTTGAAATGGGAATGTTTACAAATTACTGCAGGAGGTGATAAAGTCCATTCAGAGCCAGATTACCATGGAAGGTAATAAAGTGGTTATAGAGAATGTATTGCTTCTGTTGAGGGAGTGGGTAGAGGAACAAAACTGGAATTGGCCAGTTCAACAATGAAGTCAGAAACTATTTAACAAAAGAAAAAGGGCAAATCTCCTGGCAAAAAAAAAAAAGCTGTATCTCCTGGAAAAAAATTCCTGGCAAGAAAAAGCTGAAGTTTGAAGGGTACCGACCGGAAACGTCATCTCTTCACATTCTCCTGAGTTGCTGCCTGACCCACTGAGTTACTCCACCATTTTGTGACCTTTTTCTTGAACTAGCATCGGCAGTTCATTGTATCTTCTATCGAGGGTTTTGTCTAGTTTGCAAGTACAACATGGAAACAAGCCCTTCGGCCTACCAAATCCATGCTGACCATCGATCACCCGTTCACACTAGTTCTATGTTCTCCCACTTTCGTATCCATTCCCAACGCACAATGGGCCATTTTTACAGAGGCCCTTAAACCTACACACCTGTACATCTTTGCGATTGTGAATGGGTGGTCATCGTGGACTCGGTTGGCTGAAGAATCTGTTTCTATGCTGTTTCTTTTAATTCATCAATCAACCCAAAAATACACAAAATAATCAACAGGCAGAATTCAGGAATATTAAAACTATTCCTGTGACCTACTCCATCTCTACAACCCTTTAAGTGAACCCGAAAGACTCTGAAGAAGGGCCTCGACCCGAAACACCACCCATTCCTTCTCTCCAGCAACGCTGTCCCGCTGAGATATTCCAGCTTTTTCTGTCGATCTTCGGTTTAAACCAGCATCTGCAGCTCCTTCCTACACACTTCAGCAATTGTTAATGATCTTAGAGGTACAGCATGGACATAGGCAATGATTCCCACAGATTCACCACCCTTTTCTAAAGGTACGTCCTTTTATTCTGAGGCCTCTGGTCCTGGACTCTCCCACGTGCCTTGCACGTCCCTTTTAAACTTTGCCCCTCTCACCTTAAAACGATGCCTCCTCGTATTTGATTTTTCCATCATCAGAGAAAGGTTTTGGCTGGCAACCCTCTCTATGCCTTTCATAATTGTAATGCGGGGCATTTAGTGTAACAGAAATGTCATATAAATGTAAATACAACCAACCATTGCCATAAGCAGACAGCTCTGCACAGCAACTGTAATGACCACCACACAACACAGTATTAAGGAATGCTCAGAGTACTAAAGTACTCCTGATGTACAAATTCACAAGTACATAAGTCATAGGAGCAGAATTAGGCTACTCAGCCCATCAAGTCTACTCCGCCATTCAATCATGGCTGATCCATCTTTCCTTCTCAACCCCATTCACCTGCATTTTCCCCATAAACCCTGACACCTTTACTAATCAAGAGCCTGTCAATCTCCTCTTTAAAAATACCCAATGACTTTAAGATTGTTAAGGGCTTGGACACGCTGGAGGCAGGAACAATGTTCCTGATGTTGGGGGAGTCCAGAACCAGGGGCCGCAGTTTAAGACTAAGGGGTAAGCCATTTAGAACGGAGATGAGGAAACACTTTTTCTCACAGAGATTGGCGAGTCTGTGGAATTCTCTGCCTCAGAGGGCGGGTTCTCTGGATGCTCTCAAGAGAGAGCTAGATAGGGCTCCTAAGGATAGTGGAGTCAGGGGATATGGGGAAAAGGCAGGAACGGGGTACTGATTGGGGATGATCAGCCATGAACACATTGAATGGCAGTGCTGGCTCGAAGGGCCGAGTGGCCTACTCCTGCACCTATTGTCTATTGACTTGGCCTCCACAGCCGTCTGTGGCAATTAATTCCACAGGTTCACCACCCTCTGGCTAAAGAAATTTCCCTTCATATCCATTTTAAAGGTACATCCTTTTATTCTGAGGCTGTGTCCTCTGTTCCTATACTCCCTCACTAGTGGAAACTTTCTCTCAGCATCCACTATATTCAGGCCTTTCACAATCTGTAAGATTCAATGAGGTCGCCCCCTCATTCTTCTAAACTTCATCCAGCGAGTACAGGCCCGGTGGCGTCAAACGCTCATCATATGTTAACCCATCATTCCTGGGATCATTCTCGTAAACCTCCTCTGGACCCTCTCCGACGTCAGCACATCCCTCCTCAGATATGGGGCCTATCAGATACAGGGCCTATCACTACTCACAATATCCTAAATGCGATCTGACCAGTGCCTTATAAAACCTTAGCATTACATCCTTGTACTTCTGATGGAAAAATAAAATGACGCTGAACCGTTGTTAGCCCCTGTCTTCTTTTTTTACCTCCTATCCCCTTTTACCTCAATTTGTTTTTGTGCGTATTCCACACTGACCCAGTCTCGGTTTTCCTAGAAATATTACCATTGCATTTCACCAACGATCCCGACGGAAGATCACCAGAGACTCGTTCCGCAAGGGGCAGGTAGGAAACAAAGAAAAGACAATGAGCAAAGGGGACCTTGGATCGGGTGACTCACTTGCTGCTGGATCTGTGCACGTCAATGATGTTGGAGAACAGATGGTGCCTCTCGGTTTTGGTCATGGTCAAGTTCAAGGCTTCGGAGTTCTTAAACATTCGAATGAGGATCTCCAGGCTCAGCATGTAAGAGTGTTCAGACGATATCACCTCAAAAATGGCCTGTGGATACAGAACGCGTTGGCTGCTCAGAGAGGGGAAGGTAGGAACAGGATTGGTTCAGGTTTATTATTGTCACATGTACCAAGGTACAGTGTGAAGCTTTGTTTTGCTTGCAATCCAATCAGATCAGATAATGTTAAACATAAATACCATCCAAACATTTTCAATAGGTAGAGCAAAGGGGAATGATACAGAGTGCAGAATGTAGTTCTCAGCATTGTAGCGCAGAAGTTCCATGGACAAAGTCCAATGTCTGCAATGGGCTAGCGGCAAATCAGACAGTACCCTAGCTCAAACCTGATAACAGAGGGGAAGAAGCTGTTCCTGAGTGTGTGGGTGCGCGCTTTCAAGCTTTTGTATCGTCTGCCTGACGGGAGTGGGGGGAGTCTCAGGTAAGGACATGACTTATTTAAGGTAGACAAAAATGCGGGAGAAACTCAGCGGGTGAGGCAGCACCTATGGAGCGAAGGAATAGGCGACGTTTCGGGTTAGTTTAGTTTCGAGAAACAGCGCGGCAACAGGCCCTTCGGCCCACCGAGTCCGCGCCGACCAGCGATCACCGCACGCGAGCACTATCCTTTACGCATTAGGAACAATTTACAATATCTTTTTGCCGAAGCCAATTAATCCACAAAGCTGCACGTCTGGAGCGTGGGAGAGAACCGGAGACGCGGAGAAAACCCACGTGATCACGGGGAGAATGTATAAACTCTGTACGAACAACACCTGTAATCAGGGTCAATCCTGGTCTCTGGCGCTGTAAGGCATCAGCTCTAGCGCTGCACCACTGTGCTGCCCATTAATGAATAATGAATACTAAATTCAGTTTAAAAAAATTAAAGGACGGTACGGTGGCGCAGTGGTAGAGTTGTTGGCTTACAGCGCTTCCAGCGCCGGAGACCCGGGTTCCATCCCGACTACGGGTGCTGTTTGTACAGAGTTTGTACATTATCCCCGTGACCGCATGGGTTTTTTCCAAGATTTTCGGTTTCCTCCCACACTCCAAAGACACACTGGTATGTAGGTAAATTGGCTTGGTTTATGCGTAAATTGTCCCTAGTGTGTGTAGGATAGTGTCAATGTGCGGGGATCGCTGGTCGGTGCGGACTCGGTGGGCCGAAGGGTCTGTTTCTGCGCTGTATCTCTAAACTAAACTAAAAAAAGAATAAGTAATTTCTTTACTTGTTCACCAGGATGGAGAGGAAAGAGAGCTTGTGGAGACAGTGAATCTTCAATTGAAAGATTTTTCCCTTTATAATTGTAGCCTAAATAAGGTGATTAATGCTGGCTCAGACCATAAACCATTATAGCTACAGAAAACTGTAGCCAGTAGGGGGGGATTCTGGTTTAATAAATGGTTCATATCATAAAAATGGTAATAAAACTCCAAATTGAATTAAAGTGATCCTTGTTATCCATAAATGGCAATAGCTCAAAATGCAGATATTTATTCGACATTCTTATCTGGTTTCCTCCCACACTCCCAAGACACACAGGTTTGTAAGTTAATTGGCTTTGGTAAAAATTATAAATTGTCTCTAGTGTGTAGGATAGTGCTATTGTTTCTGCGCTGTATCTCCAAACTTAACTAATGTGCTAGAAGAACTCAGCAGGTCAGGCAACGTCTCTGGAGAAAAGGAATAGGCGACATTCCAGGTCAGAACCCTTCTTCAGGCTCATTCTGACCCGAAACGTCACCTATTCCTTTTCTCCAGAGACGCTGCCTGACCTGCTGAGTTACTCCAGCACTTTGCGTCTATCTTTTGTCGAAACCGGCATATGGAGTTTCTTCCTATCCTTATTTCTTGCAGACCTCCTTGGGAGCTTCAAGACCATTACATTGGTTCTTTGCTTCTCAAACATTTCCCGCACTTTGTTGAACACAATTTTAAATTGGATAGACACAGAGTGCTGGAATAATTCAGCAGGCCACGCATAATCTCTGGAGAACATGGAAAGGTGACGTTTTGGGTCGAGACTGCCTGACCTGTTGAATTACTCCAGCACTTTGTGCCTTTCCTTGGTAATCCAGCATCTGCAGTTCCTTGTTTCTACCATTTAAAATTGCTGCTTTAAGTTGTTATTATTGTCCATTTTATCTTCCCATTTTAATCCCAAGTCCTTAAAATCTGTTTTTTGTTTCATGACCCTTTAGTTTGGTTAGTTTTGTGATTCAGCGTGGAAACAGGCCTTTGGCCTACCGAGTCACGTTCGATGTTATCCCACTTTTGCATCCTGCACAACAGGGGCAAATTACAGAAGCCAATTAACCTGCAAACCTGCACGTCTTTGGAGTGTGGGAGGAAACTGGTGCACCCGGAGAAAACCCACGTGGTCACCGGGAGAACGTGCCAACTCCACACAGACCAGGTCAGGATCGAACCCGGGTCTCTAACACTATGAGGCAGCAACTCTACCACTGCACCACCATGCCACCTCCACCATTATCTCATTAAAGTGTATTGTATTGTGCTCGCTATTGACACAATGCTCCATCTGGAAGTCAACTATTGAACAAAGACCGATTCGTACCTCCTGTCTCTTCCTCTCCTCTTGGCTGATTGACTGTAAAATCCCACTCTTCCTCACCTGAAAGAAAAATGACACATAGATTATTTCCAAACATTACATCCTCGCAAACAAAATTAAAAATTCAATGATTCTTTATTGTCCCATGTACCTAGGTACAGTGAAAGGCTTTGTTTTGCACACAACCCGGTAAAATCATTCAGCAAACCTCACCTCGGCAGTACACGGGAGATGCAATATTTTGGCGCCAACAAAATCACAAAAGTAGCTTTTCTTGAATTAGCTACATTAACCAATAACACGGATCATAGTTGGTACACTGTGCAGATGAGGGTTCATTTGGTTTCGTTTAGGGCGGTCGCGTGTACCGGAGTACCGTGAAAAGATTTTTTGTTGCATGCAATCCAGTCGGTGGAAAGACTAAACATAATTACGATCAAAGAGTCCACAGGGTACGGATACAGGATAAATGCAATAATGTTTAGTGCAAGATAAAGTCCAGTAAAGTTTGACGAAAGATAGTCTGAGGGTCTCCAATGAGGTAGATGGTAGGTCAGGACTGCTCTCTAGTTGGTGATAGGATGGCTCAGTTGCCTGATAACAACTGGGAAGAGACTGTCCCTGAATCTGGAGGTGTGTGTTTTCACACTTCTGTACCTCTGTATTGGACTTTATCTTACACTAAACGTTATACCCTTTATCTGTATCAGTACACTGTGGGCGACTTGATTGTAATCATGTACAGTCTTTCTGCTGACTGGATAGCGCGCAACAACAAAACACTTCTCACTGTACCTTGGTGCACATGACAATAAATTATACTAAAGGGCAGCACACTGACTCAGCGGTAGAGTTTCTGCCTTATAGTGCCTAAGAACGTGGTTCGATCCTGACTACGGGTGCTGTCTGTATGGAGTTTGTACATTCTCCCCGTGACCGCGTGGGTTTTCTCCGGGTGCTGCGGTTTCCTCCCGCACTCCAATAGCGTACAGGTCGTAGGTTAATTGGCTTCTGTAAAATTTTAAATTGTCCCTCGCCATGGACAGTGCTAGTGTACGGGATGATCGCAGGTCGGCACGGACTCGGTGGGCCAAAGCGCCTGTTTCGGTACTGTATCTCTAAAGTCTAAACTAAAGGAAGGACTAGCATAGATGAGACATCTTGGCTGGCATGGGCAAGTAGGGCTGAAGGGCCTGATTCTGTGCTGTATGACACGATGACTCTATTTCTGGAGCTTTTTTTACTGTGACACTGTTGGACATTGGTTTGACACCTGCCAAAGCTCATTCCTAATAGATACTCAGTGAACAGAGAGGTGCATGTGTTCCATTCTTAATATTCGGTTCCTCAGGTTACAGATCAGGGGTCAAAGGTCCCCAATTGATTCAGTTGCTATGCCCAGAATCCCAGTCTGAGGAAGGGCCCTGACCCGACATGCCACCTATCCATTTTCCCCAGAGATGCTGCCTGACCCGCTGAATTATTCCAGCACTTTGTGTCTATCTTTGGTATAAACCAGCATCTGCAGTTGGGTGCAACCCTGCACGGCTATGAATGGGAAAAATCCTGGAACTTTGCTCCTGCTGTTTCACAATGTTGTGGGATTTGCAGGGATTAGATGGGTGCAGCAACATTAAAGTGAGGGCAGTGTTGAGATGACCAAATTAAGCAACAATTTATATTTATATCTAAAACTCCATCTCAACAGGTTTTAGTGTCATCAATGTATGAGGTATCATCAAACTTGGAGAAGAAAAATCTGCCGAAGCCTTTTTGATTCGTAGAGATTGGTTGAATGGAGAATATAATCCACATTCCATCTAATCTGTTTTCAGCAAGATCCCAATGCAGGGCGGCACAGTGACGCAGCCGGTAGAACTGCCGCCTCGCCACACCAGAGACCCTCCTGGAATCATCGGCGGCTCATCTCCCGATCGATCCCGAAGACCGGGAACCGGTGTGGAGGGAGTCGGCGATGGCAGCGGATGCTGGACAAAGGGCTGTTTTCAAGATGGCGGTGGACAGGGAAGGGGATCGGTGCTGCCAGGACAACGAGCATTTAAGGCCAATATCGGACTCTGTTCTCTTAATACTTTTGTGGGAGCCAGGAATGAGGCGACTCTTTGTGTTCTGCCTACGGTGAAGTTTACTATTACACTACTCAAGTTACACTTTTATACTTATCTATGATTGTGCTTATCTAAAGTATGATTTTACCAGATTGTATGCAAAGCAAAGAATTTTACTTCACCTAGGTACATTTGACAATAAGATATCATTTATCTTTTTTTGTAGAATTTAGAGAAATAGTGCCTTTTGGCCCATTGAGTTCACGCTGACCAGCTATCCCCGTACATTAGCACTATCCTACAGGAAACCAGAGCACCCGGAGAAAAATAATACGGTCACAGGGAGAACGTTCAAAGTCCGAATGGACAGCACCCGTAGTCAGGATCAAACCCGGGTCTCTGGCACTGAGAGGCAGCAACTCTACTGCTCTGCCTCCATGATAATTGAATAAACCACCATTGATGAAGTGCAGAAACGTTTGGGCGGGCACAGACTGACTGCCGTTCTGCTGTTTACGGTTGCAGTGTGCGACAGATTATCAGCATTCCTGGCATTCTTCCCACTCAAACCCACGGCACTGTCGTTGATTCTCTGGGGCAGATGCAACTCCTGGACCTTGGGAAATCTCCTCAGGAGCTGGCCAAGCGTCTCGGCGCCGGCAGAAAATGGTATAGAGTCACACAGCACAGAAACAGGCCCTTCGGCCCAACTTGCCCATGCCAACCAAGCCCCATCTACACTAGTCCCACCTGCCCGTGCTTGGTCCAGTTCCCTCTAAACCTTAAAGATGCAAAGTGTTGGAGCAACTCAGCAGGTCAGGCAGCATCCCTAAAGAACATGGATAGGTGACATTTCGGGTCGAAACCCTTCTAAGGACTCTAAAGAAGTGTCTCGACGAGAAACAAAACTACACAAAGTGCTGCAGTAACTCAGCAGAACATGGATAGATAATAATAATAATAATAATGATAATAATAATAATAATAATAATAATAATAATAATGATAATAATAAATACTTTATTGATCCCCTCAGGGAAATTCAGAAATGTTTTGTTCAGAAATGAAATTCAGGTGATGTTTTGGGTTGGAACCCTTCAAAGGGCGGATGAGCTCCTAGCGAGCCAACGGCCAACCACACTTCAGTAGAAGTTGCGATCACTGTTGTACGTAGCATTGTAAGGAATGATGATTGAGAACGCACACCATAATCCTATACTTCCAGCGGCGGAGTCCGCAGGAAGTGGAGGACGGAGATGTGTGGTGCGTCCGTCACCGTTCCCGTTGGAAACCAGTACCACTGCGTCGCTAATGTTTTCAACGATGATGAATGAGTGAGCCCTTCTTCTGATTGTGGTGGGGGTGGGGTGGAGGAAGTGGTGGAAGAGGGGTGGGACAAAGCCTGGCAAGTGCTCGGTGGATACAGATGAGAGGGGTTTTCATTGGCTGAGGGTTGAACAAAGGCCAGAGATGTAGAGGCAAAGGGCAGTGAGACAGAGATCAGGAGAGAAAAGATGTGGAGTGTGAAGACGAAGGAAGGGATGGAGGTGGAAGGAGACGGGTGAGGGTGTGGAGGGAGGGTGGGGGGGGGGGCGAAGGAAGGGTGGGATTGTGGGAGAAATGGGGTGTGCAAATGGAGGGGGCACAAGGAACTTTGGGCACATGATCCATACCCCTCCACTCCCAGCCTCTTTCTAAAAGCCTCTTAGTTTCGTTTAGCGATACAGCACGGAAACAGTCCTTTGGTCCACCCAGTCTGTGTCGACCAGCGATCACTGTAGCACACACTGCATGTTGCACACACTACATGCTAGGGAAGTTGTCTTTTTAACCAAAGCCAATTAACCTATAAATCCGTACATCGTTAGGGTATGGGAGGAAATCAGAGCGCCTGGAGAAAACCCACGTGGTCACGGGGAGAACGTACATACACAGTACAGACTGCACCCGTAGTCATCACTTCATCTGAGGCGTGAAATTTGAAGCCAGGGGAAGGAATATAGGTGGAAAGGGATGAGAGGAGGGGGAAGGGGAGAAAGGGTGGCATATTCTGATGAGGCACTGGAAAGTGGGGGAGAAACGCGGGGCGGGTGGGGGGGGGGGGGGGGGAGTGGGGTGGGCGGTAAACTAAACGAAACAACTAAACATTATCCACGCTATTCTCGTTATCATGTATTTATACACTGTGGATGGCTCAATTGCAATCACGTGTTGTCTTTCCGTTTACAGGTTAGCATAGGGAAGGGGAAAGAGAGAAATGGGTGTGCATCCAGGTGGGGCACAGGGAAGAGAGGGGGAAAGGAAGGGTCCCGACCTGAAACATCATCCATCCCTCTCCTCCAGAGATGCTACACCCACCGTGTTGCACCTGAATTCCGTGTCATTTTTCTTTTTGCAAAGAAGGCGTTGGTCAGCTTTAACCTGCCGGAATCTCTTTGTGCTGTCTCCCATTCAGAGTCCCACACAGCCCACCACGGCAGTTAGTGAAGGTGATTAATGAGGTGACTTTTATTTCTACTGAATCGCGGAAGGACTGACTGACCCTTTCCCACCCTGCCCCCGTTGTTAATTCACTTGCCTACTAATACTATCCGTGCACTCATAAGTGAAAGGAGCAGAATTAGGCCATTCGGCCCATCGAGTCTACTCCGCCATTCAACATGGCTGATCTATCTTTCTCTCTCAACCCCATTCTCCTGCCTTCTCCACACCACCCCTGACAATCTTACTAATGAAGAATCTGTCGATCTCTGCCTGAAAAAAAATCCATTGACGTCATGTGGCAATGAATTCCACAGATTCACCACCCTCTGTCCAAATAAATTCCTCCTCATCTCCTTTCTGAAGGTACGTCCTTTTATTCTGAGGCTATGGCTTCTGGTACTAGACTCTCCCACTAGTGGAAAATTCTCTCCACATCCACTCTATCCGGGCCTTTCACTAATCGGCAAGTTTCAATAAGGTCCCCCCTTCTAAACTCCAGCGAGTCCAGGCCCTGTGCAATCAAACACTCATCTTATGTTAACCCAATCATTTCTGGGATCATTCTTGTTAAACCTCCTCTGGACCCTCTCCGATGCCAACACATCCTTCCTCAGATATGGGGACCAAGACTGCTCACAATATTCTAAATGCTGACTGACCAGTGCTTTATAAAGCCTCAGCATTACATCCCTGTTTTCATATTCTATTCCTCTCAAAAAAATGCATTGTATTTGCCTTCCTTAAGGGCCTGTCCCACTGACGAGACCTTTCAGTGACTGTCTTCGACCTTCAAGCTCATAGAAACAAAGAAAATAGTGCAGGAGTAGGCCATTTGGCCCTTCGAGCCCGAGGGCACGTCTGAAAAACCTCAAACTGGATCGACCGTCAGCGATGAAACCGTGAGCTGGATCGACCGACCGCACACACACTCACAAACACATCGCAAAGGCGGGGGCCAGGGAAAGCGGGGGAGCGCTGTCTTAAATTCACACCCGTGATGAACAGAAAGGTAAAAGACAGCTGCACAGTGTACGGTAAGTCCTTTATAGAGCGCGGAGGAGGTGTGGGAGAGAAGTGGGGAGAGAAGGGGAGAGATGGGAAGAGAAGGCGAGAGAGGGGGGGAGAAGGAGTGGAGACACATTTAAGAAGCCAGAATAAAGTTTAGCGGGCATTTAACCTGCCAGTTGGTTTTCCGTGGTCCTAAAAACTCCAATGAGCCAATTAAAATGGCCTGGTCAGCGAAGGAGATTGCCTACGGCTGCCCTCGACTGCCTGTAACTACATGGCGACCCCACTCCACTGCACTACGAGTTCAAAAGAACCATGCCGACCAATTTCTATTTGCGGAAAATCTTTCAACATGCGGAAAGATTTTCCACGACCTAGCTGAGGCCAAGAGCAGGCGGGAAGTACCCTCGAGCTTGAAGGAGAGTTCCAGTGACCTCATAGGACCTCCTAGGACCACGTGTCGACCATGCTGCGAGTTTGAGTCGAGGGAAAACTCTTCCAAACTGGCAGATGCGGTCGCCGCAGTGGGACAGCCCCTTAACTGCCGATTCGACTTGCAAGCAGAAATGTGACTCCCAGCAGAAATATCAAGATGATCCATAAAAAGTCCTTACCTTCCTTGCGGCCCTCATTCTGAACTGCGGTGGAACTGGCAGGCAGCTTGTCTAACAGGGGCAAGTCACACTCAGAAGACGCATGGGGACAGAGGGGCGAGTGTTTCTGCCTCCGTCGCTGCCTCTCCCTCGGCAAACTCTGGTCCGCACACAAACGCACGGGAGACCCGACCACACCGCTGTTTCACCGGCCTTCCTGTCTCCCCTTGGCAGAGACGGATGAAAAGAGGCCTAACCTCTGACCTTCACGCGGCCCTTCAGAAAATCCTGGGTTGGCCGGATTAAATAAAATATAATCGATTGCCCCGGACTCTCCCTGCCGACCGGCCTGCACCCTCGCCAAGAATTCTCTGGTCCCTTCCAAGCGTATTTAACACGGAGAGAGAGAGTGGCTGCCTGTTACTTCATTCCATTAGCATTCCACTGCTGATTCGGACACTGCATGAATACAGCCATGCAATCACGCAGGCTACGAGTCTAGCAGGCTGGGAAATGTCTTGAAGGACCTTAGGACCTTTGTTTTGGTTCAGTCCTTGCTCGATCTCTGTCGTGTATCCTATGTGACGGATCGCTCTGCGATTCCTCACAGCTCACCTCCTCCCCGTTTTCACAGCAACCACAAAGCCCTCTAACATATACGGCTGCCAATTCCCAGCCAAGAACCGGTGGGGGGGGGGGGGGGGGGGGGGGGGAACGACGACACAGAAACGGTTTTGTCTTTTAAATCAAGTTCCTTCAATTGATATGCGACCTGGCATAATGGGTTACACCAGCGTAGTGGTGTAGTCAACAGCTAGAGATTTGGATCAACGACATAGAGACACAAATTCAAATTGCAGCTGGGAACATTTAAATTCAAGTAATTAAACTTCTTTTTCAAGCCAGAGTCAGAAACAGTGATGACAACGGGAGTATTGTTACAGTCCAGACGCAAGGAACTGCAGATGCCAGTTTACAACAAAAAAAAAGACACAAATTGCTGGAGTAACTCAGCAGGTCAGCCAGCATCTCTGGAGAACATGTTATCCGGATAAAGAAAAGGACACAAAGTGCTGGAGTAACTCAGAGGCTCAGGAAACATCCACTTGGATTTCCTCTGGGTGTTCTGGTTTCCTCCCACATCCCCAAGATGTGCATATCGGTAGATTAATTGGCTTCTGTAAATTGCTTCTAGAATGTGGGTGAGGGATAGAGGATGTGGATGTGGGGAGATTAAAAATGGAATTTGTGGTAGAGCATAGAACAAGAACAGGCACTACAGCCCACAGTGTCCGTGTTGAACATAATGCCAGGTTAAACTAGTCTCATCTGCTTGCATGTATGTGACCCATATCCCTCCATTCCCTGTGTAACCCTGTGCCTATTTAAAAGCCTTAAATCCACTATCATATCTACCTTCACCACCAACCTTTCCGTCTACAAACATTGCCTCACAAATTCTTCAAATTTGCCCCTCTCACCTTAAAGCCATGCCCTCTATTCTCTGACATTTCACCTCAGAGAAAGCTTCGTACTCTCAAAGCCATCTACGTCTCACACCATGTTATACGTCTCCTCTCAATCTCCTGACATTCCAGAGAGAACAATGAGAGTTTGTCCAAACCTATCAATACCCCTAATCCAGGCGGCATTCGAGCAGACCTCTCTGCTGCAACCTCTGCAAAGCCTCCCAATCTTTCTAGAACTGCACACAAAACTCCAAATGCAGCCTAACCAACATTTTAGAGAACTGCGTAGTGACCTCCTGATTCTTATATGCAATGCCCCAATCGATGAAAGTGAGCATGCCATTTGCCTTCGGTCCCAGGGTATCCATGTAGACACAAGGAAGGGAAGATGTTGTTTTACAATAGTTACAAAAGTAGGCATAAAGTGCTGGAGTAACTCAACAGATCAGGCAGCAGCTCAGGAAAACATGGACAACTGATGTTTCAGGTGTGGACTCTTTTCTTCAGATATCCTTGTGTTGGATTAGTGTAAGCAGATACTCAGTGATCCAAAGGGCCTGTTTCCGTGCTATCTCCCTCTTTGTAGGCAGAGTGGCACAGTGCCAGAGACCAGGGTTCAATCCTGACCACGGGTGCTGCCTGTGTGAAGTTTGTACATTCTCCCTTTGACCGCGTGGGTTTTCTCCGGGTGCTCCGGTTTCATGCCAGACTTCAAAGACGTGCAGGTTTGGAGGCTAATTGACTTGTGCGAAATTGTAAATTGTTCCTCGTATGTAGGATAGTGCTAGTGTAAGGGGTGATCAGTGGTCAGCATGGACTCGGTGGGCTGAAGGGCCTGTTTCCGCACTGCATTACTCAATGACTCTATTCCAAGCACAGTGACACAAACACCCAGACATGCGTAACTGTCGAGCTGGGTTAGTTCACCTACCACAGAGAGTTGGCTCCAGGAGCACCGCATAGGTCTGAAATGCACCACAATCTTCTCCTCCGACCTCTGCTCCTCCGACTGTCCACTTTGATCCGAGTCTTCATCCGAGTCCCCATTATTCAGAGTCAGCGCCTTCTCCTTATAGTTTTGATAAAGAACTGCATTTCCTGCAATTAGATCAACAGCATTTAGAACACAAAGGCATGCATTTCTACTGCACATTGAACAAGCGCAGGAATTCATGGACATACATTGCAGCAAAGACACTCCAATAGCCCAATAGGGGGGCACAGTGGTGCAACTATAGAGTAACTGCCTCACCCCGCCAGAAACATGGGTTCGATCCCGACCACGGGTGCTGTCAGTATCAAGTTGCACATTCTCCCAGTGACTGTGTAGTTTTTCTTCCAGGTGCTCTGGATTCCTCCCACGTTCAAAAGATGCACAGGTTTGTACGTTCATTTGGCTTCTGTAAATTGTTCCTCGTGTGTAGGATAGTGTTAGTGTATGGGGTGATCGCTGGACAGCACAGACCCAGCAGAGTTTATTCCATAAATCGAATAAACTGGAAGTTGCAATTCAGTGCTGATCATGCTACCTCTCCCATCATTGGTTCCAATCCTCCTCTCTCTCTCTTTGAGAGACTCCGACATCAGGATTTGATGAGTACAAGAGGGTGATGGGTGTATGGAACGAGCTGCCAGTGGAGCTAGTTAAGGCAGGTACTATAATAGCATTTAAAAGACACTTGGATAGGCACATGGATAGGAACGATTTAGAGGGAAATGAGCCAAATACAGGCATTCTGACCCAAACACCATTTACCAGAATGCTGCTTGTGTTAGAGGGTTTCAGCTACATGAAGAGGTTTTACAAAGATGGATTGTTTACTCTGGAATGTCAGAAGTGGAGAGGAGGCACGGCAGAGTAAAAAAATGAAGAGAGATATAGACAGTCAGAACCTTTCTCACGGGTTGGAAATGTCCAAAACTAGAGGGCATAGCTATAAGGCAAGAGGGCGAAAATTTAGTGGAGATGTGCGGGGCAAGTTTTTTCACACAGAGAGTGGTGGGTTCCTGGAATGCATTGCCGACAAATGCTCGTCATAGGTTAACCTCATTTACATTTTTGTAAGCCTCCTCTGGACCCTCTCCAGTGCCAGCACATCCTTCCTCAGATATGGCGCCCAGAATTGCTCACAATATCCCAACTGCAGCCTTAGCAACGCCTAAGCCTCAACGTTACATCCCTGTTTTTGTACACAAGCCCTCTTGCTTTCTTTACTACCGATTCAACTTGCAGATTACGTTTTTGGGAATCCTGCACCAGCACTCCAAAGTCCCGTTGTCCGATTTCTGGACTCATACCTCATTTAGAAAATAGATTACACCTTTATTCCTACTACGAAAATGCATGACTCCACACTTTGCTACACTATATTCCACCTGCCACTTCTCTGCCCACTCTCCCAACCTGCCCAAGTTCTTCTGCAGAGTCCCTGCTTTCTCTACACTACCTCCCCACCACTTTTCTTTCATATCATCCGCAAACTCTGCCACAAAGCCTTCAATCCCCTCATTCAAATAATTAATTTACAACATGAAGAGTAGCGGCTCCAGCACCGACCCTTGCGGAACTCCACCTAGTCACTGGCAGCCTACCAGAAAAAGCCCCCTTTATTGCCACTCTTTGCCTTCTGCCATCCAGCCAACCTGCTATCCATGCTAGTGTCTGCCCTTTGATGCCGTGGGCTCTCATCTTCCTAAGCAGCCTAATGTGTGGCACCTTATCAAAGGCTTTCTGAAATTCTAAGTAAACATCTACTGGCTCTTCTTTGTCTGGGCTGCTATTTACTTCTTAAAAGAATTCCAGCCAATTTGTCAAGCAAGACCTCCCCTCCACAAAGCCATGCTGACTTCAGCCTATTCCTCCTCATCTCCTTTATTCTGAGGCTATGGCCTCTGGTCCTAGACTCTCCCACTAGTGAAAACGCCCTCTCCACATCCACTCTATCGAGGCCTTTCACGATTCGGCGAGTTTCATTGAGGTCCCCCCTCATCCTTCTAAACTCCAGCGAGTACAGACCCAGTGCCGTCAAACGCTCATCATATGTTAACCCAATCATCCCTGGGATCATTCTCGTAAACCTCCTCTGGATCCTCTCCAACGCCAGCACAAACGGCTCACAATACCTCCAAATGTAGTCTGACCAATGCCCTATAAAGCCTCAACATTACATCCCTGTTTAGCACCATGGCAACACTTCAGAAATTTCTCTGGTCAAAGCTGCCAGCTTTGAGTGAATATATTCAACACGTCAGCACTTCACACAATCTCCCACACCCCCACCACTCTTCGCTTACTTGGTTAATGCCAATCTTTCCATTTCTATTTAGCGATGGGAAAAGACTTCATCAACCAAATTTTCGTTGTTGTAGCAGGATTTTTATTCTTCCACATCGATACCCCTCCCTATTTCCAATCCATTCGCAGCTAATTAGCAAAGAAGTTCCCAGGAAATTCTGCAAGACATCATCTATTTGACACTCCAGAGATTTTTTTGCCCTTGGTTCAGTTGCTATGCGCAGAACCAGACAGTCTGAGGAAGGGTCCCGACCTTTCTCGTCACCCATCCTTTTTCTTCAGAGATTCTGCCTGACCCGCTGAGTTATTCCAGCACATGTACCAAGCTGCAGCGAAAAGCTTTGTTTTTGCATGCTAATCCAAACAGATCAGATAATACTACACATAAAATACAACCCTTCTCAAGAAGGGTCCCGACCCGACCTGAAACGTCATCCATGCATTTTCTCTAGAGATGCTGTCTGACCCGCTGAGTTACTCCAGTAATTTGTGTCTATCTTTGGAATAAACCCAGCATCTGCATTTCTTTGTTCCTACATTGCTAAAACCAAGTTCTTGAACCAACCCTAATCCTACATCGGCAACGGAACACCATGGACCACCTCTTGCACTACCGTGGAATTGTTTTCTAATTATGTTTCAGCACTGATGTCTTGTTTCCTGGAGAGTACTTTTCTTTTCACTGTCTCGTAGAATGTATGTACCATTTACGTTGTGGTGTGTGGTCTGAGCCTGTGTGCCGGTGATGCTGCTGTGAGCAAGATTTTCATTGTACCAGTACCTCACCGTACCTGCACAGATGCCAATAAACTTGACTTGTCTTGAGCCTTATCGTAAGCCGGAAGAGTATAGAGAAGATTTTACGAGAATATTGCCAGGTTTCGAGGGCCTGAACTGCAGGGAGAGGTTGGGCAGCCTGGGACGTTATCCCTGGGAGCACAAGAGGACGAGGAGTGACCTGATAGAGGTGTAGAAAATCACAAGGTAGTGAAGGAGAGGGGTATTTATTCATACAGAGGGCGGTAGGTATATGCAACGAGCTGCCAGAGGAGGTCGTTGTTGGAGGTACTAAACAACTTTTAAAAAACATTTGGGCGGGCACATTGATAAGAAGACTTTAGAGGGATATAGGCCAAGGTGGGACTAGTGTAGATGGGGCAATTTGGTTGGCATGGGCAGGTTGGGCGCCCGGTTTGTTTCTGTGCTGTATGACTATGATGTGCGGGCCAATTGTTCGTATCGATTCATTCATCTATCCATTCACTCATTTATCCATCGATTTACTTATGCATCTATTTGCCTATTTATTAATCCATATATGTATCTATTTGCTTATCTATTCATTTATTACTGCGCACAGAAGGTGGTGGGAGCCTGGAACACACTGCCAGGGGTGGTGGTGGAGGCAGGTACAATAGTGGCGTTGAGAAAGGCACGTGGATATGCAGGGAGTGGCAGGATATGGATCACCTGTAGTCAGAGGAGAGGGCTTTAACTTGGCATCATGTTCAGCACAGGCATCATGGGCAGAAACCCATTAAGTTTCTTAGGCTGCACTGTTCTAGGTTTTACGATTAAATGAATGGGAAACATCATCTGGTAACAAAGGATGTCACTGTAAGAGGAAGCTATAAAATTAGCACTGATAAACCGATAACAAATGAATAGATGTTTGCTGCCAATACTGGAGGTGTGCCCAGTGTGCACATATCACCTAACCATCACTGGTTAACCATTCTCTTGTGTACTCTACAGAAGGGAACATAGTGTACCTGGTAGACACAAAGTGCTGGAGTAACACAACGGCTCAGGCAGAATCTCTGGAGAACATGGATAGGTGACGTTTCGGGTTGGGATTCTTTTTCAGACAATGTAGGGGGTGTGGGTGAAGAGCTGGAGGCAAGGAAAGGCCAAGACCAAATCAGGGCCAGCAACAAATGACCTTGGCCAGAGTGGAGCCCTAGCAGGCACCGTTGTTGGCTAGGGAAGGTGTGTAGATGCAACATGGAGAACTGCGGAACTGGTTAAACTAAGGTGGAGGCAAGGGGGCAAGGCGGGGGAGGAGAGTGTAAGAGAAGATATTTGAAATGAGAGAATTCAACATTCATCGCAAGATGGCGGTGCAGGCAAGCGCTGAGAAAACACATGTGGTTGCGTTTTTCAAGGGCCTGGCCTATAGGGAGTGGTTGAGCAGGCTAGCACTGCGCACGAGGTTGAGTGATCTTATAGAAGTGTACAAAATCATGAGAGGAATAGATTGGGTAAATGTACAGAGTCTCTTGCCCGGGCAGTAAAGTGGCACAGTGGTAGAGTTGTTGTCTTACTGCGCCAGAGACCCGGGTTCGATCCTGACTACAGGTGCTTGTCTGTACACAGTTTGTACGTTCTCTCCATGACCTGTGAGTGTTTTCTCCGAGATCTTCCGTTTCCTCCCACACTCCCACAGACGTACAGGTTTGTAGGTTAATTGGCTTGGTATAAAATGTAATATAACCTGTCCCTAATGTGTGTAGGGTTGTGTTAATGTGCGGGGCTCGCTGGTCGGTGCGGACTTGGTGGGCCCATTGAAGGGCCCGTTTCTGCCTTGTATCTCTAAACAAAATAAACTGAATTGTGAACCAGAGTACGAAGGTTTACGGTGAGGGGAGAAAGGTTTAACAGCGTAACTGTGTTCTTTTACACAAAAGGTGGGGAGTGTATGGAACGAGCTGCCGGAGGAGGTAGTTGAGGCAGTACTGTTGCAACGTTTAAGAAACATTTGGACAGGTACATTGATAGGACAGGTTTAGAGGAATGTGGTCCAAACGCAGGCAGGTGCGACCAATGCAGATGGAAGATGTTGGTCGGTTTTGGGCCGAAGGGCCTGCTTCCATACTGTATAATTCTGACTATGACTGGGGTTAAAGCCCGGGTTAAAACATGGTCATGGAGCAGTAGGAATCGCAGAGGGGGAGCAGTGAGAGAGGCTTGCAGAACTCCTAGCGATGAGAGGAGGAGAACCTCTTCAAAGTAGGCATACATCGAGGAGATTTTGCTACATACGTAGTGTACCTGATTCTTGGATGTGACGCGGGTAGTTACAGTGACATGGTTATCAAATGTAACAGGGAGACTAAAGATGCCTCCTTTAAAGAGGTCATTTCCGCCAAAATAAACAAGAGCCTGATTTTCTAATTGCTTACAATAGATGATAATGCCATTACGTTTTGAAACTGTGCCTCTTTTAGCTGCCTTTTGTCCAAATAAAATTCCTTTGTCATCCTTTGGAAGCCAGCGTTAATCCCATGGAAACACCCTCCCTGCAAGCACAAAGGTGCTCAGGTAACAGAGAACTCATGTCTCTCATGCCGTTCAGTGTCTGTCGACAATGTACAACTCCATTGTGTCGTGACACCATAAACCTTAATCCTGCTGCCTAACAACATTTTTTGCCAGGCTTAAATTTGAAGAATGTTCTATTTATTGATTCACCACGCGGGCATCAAGGGCAAGGCCAGAGTTGTTAAGGTCAATCCTAGTGCCATCGAGAATGGCCTTGGGTGGCCCACAGCGGTGGAGTTGTTGCCTCTGGACAATTTGCAATTTTACCGAAGCCAATTAACCTACAAACCCGTGCTTCTTTGGAGTGTGGGAGGAAACCGGAGCACCCGGAGAAAACCCACGTGGTCACGGGGAGAATGTAGAAACTCCGCACAAACAGCGCCCGTAGTGAGGAACGAACCCGGGTCTCTGTCGCTGTAAGGCAACTCTACCGCTGCGCCACTGTGCTGACAGTGCGGCCCTCCCCCAGTCGTGCGTCAGCCTAGGTATACTGCCAGTGTGAGCAGTCAGCATTCACTCTGTTCTCAGCCATAAACCAAGCTTGCCTCCATCCCTACCGAAATACAACACGACCCGATAGTCAGACACGCAAAGAGAGAGATTACCTTCTCCATCAAACGGTCCTTGTGTCGGCATCTGCTTACACTCCTGTTCCTAGCCACAGGAAAAAAAGAGAGATAGATAAAGGACAGTTAGTTTTCGGGATGGCAGATACACTGATGTGAGCCTCTTCTGCAGTACGCAGAGGAACCAAAGGAGCGATCAGGCAATGAGTAAAGAGGATATGGCTCAGCGAGCGGTAGAGTAGCTGCCTTACAGTGCCAGAGACCGCTACCTTTCCCTCTCAACCCCATTCTCCTGCCTTCTCCCCATAACCTCTGACACCCTTACTGATCAAGAATCTATCAATCTACGCCTTAGAAATATCAATTGACATGGGCCCCCACAGCCATCTGTGGCAATGAATTCCACAGATTCACCACCCTCTGACTGAAGAAATTCCTCCTCTTCTCCTTTTGAAAGGTACATCCTTTTATTCTGTGCCTGTGCCCTCTGGTCCGGGGCTCTCCTACGATGGGAAAACTTCCTCTCCACATGCACTCTATCCCGGCCTTTCACTATTTGGTAAGTTTCAATGGCGTGTCCTTTCATCCTTCTAAACTCCAGCGAGTGAATACAGGCCCACTGCCGTCAAACACTCAAACGTTTTACGATCCAGGCTCCTTCCAGGGCCACTCAGAGAACATGCGCTTTGTTTTAAAGGGACAAAATACCATAGTTTAGGCTGCACCCCTCACTGTTCCACTTGCCAGATCTACACCACCTTCGTACATGACAGGTCTGTGTCCCCAGTACTAAACCCCAGTGCTATACAGTGACAGACCTGTAAAAACCAAATGCACCACTTTGGTTGTTGTACTATTGTGGTCTAGTTTACTTAGAATAACTGATAATTTGATTTATATTTATTAATGTCAAAACAAGGAACTGCAGATGCTGGTTTACACAGACCAACTGTGCTGAAGAAAGGTCCCGACCCAAAACGTCACCTATCCATGTTCCCCTGAGATGCTGCCTGACCCGCTGAGTTACTCCGGCACTATGTGTCCTTTTATATTTATTGCTGTTGCTGTTGCATTTAATTGGTCTTTTATGGGACTTTGCCCTGCACGATACATTATTCCCTTTATCCTGTGTCTGCTGACTTTCTGCTGACTGCATGGCACGCAACATACAGCTTTTCACTGTACCTCGGTATACACGACTGAACTAAACCAAAACTAGACTTTAGATTTTGGAGAAACAGTGCGGAAACTGGCCCTTCGGCCCGTCGAGTCCGCGGCAACCAGCAATCACCCCGTATACTAGCACTATGTGGCGCACCAGGGACAATTCCCTACTAACCTGTACGCCTTTGGAATGTGGGAGGAAACGGGGGCACACAGGGAAAACCCACGCGGCCACAGGGAGAACGCACAAATTCCGTACAGACAGCACCCGTAGTCAGGATCAAATGCAGATCTCTGGCGTTGTAAGGCAACAGCCCTACATCTGCACCACTGTGCTCTCCCTATAAAAGCTAAAGACTAAACTAAACGGCACTAACCTAAACGCCACTAACCTAAACTCCACTAGACTAAACTCCCGTCGGGATTCGAGAAGGATCAATTCTATCCCCTTTGACTGCAACAGGTTGCCCCAAGCGATGTGCCACTGCAAGGGGCCGTGCCAAAAACACGTCAAAAATCGAGGCTTTCCCACGCCAAGGGCAAGGGATAGTCTTGGCAGTGAGTGGGGAGTCGGGGAGGATTTTGCAAAAGCTGTGTTGTCTGACAGCGTGCCTTCTTTCAACCCGGCAGGGTTTAAAGTCTCAGCTGGGCAAAGTGCCAGAGAAGTAGGGTTGTGGGTGAGGGGGGACAGTGCCAGTTTACTGGGAGCCTTAAACTTGTAAAAAAAAACCCAGCAGGCTTCACATTTAACTGGTACCCAGGAGCACTTGTTAAAGAAACAAGATACTCGCAAAGACTTGCAAAGACATTATGAAAGAAATCGGCTTCTTTTAAGATGCGTTGAGTAATAGGGTTAGTGTGGAAACACATTTTTATTTCAATTCTCAATGCACAATGACAAGCTCGCAGGTCAGGTGGAGTGTGATGTATTCTTCATTGCTTGGGTAGTCAAGGGATATGAAGCCAAGGCAGAAAATGCAGTCATTATGTAGAGTATGACAGAGACACAAAATACCCTGAGCTAGCAGGATAAGTTACAGAGCTTTACAGCAAACAACATCTTTTTATCAAGTGAACACATTGCTAACAAGGTTCTAAAATATGGAAGCCAATTTCTGCACAGTAAATTAAAATTTTAAAAAGAACATGCAGGTGTTGAGAATTTGAAATAAAAGCAGAAAATGTTATGGTGGCCAGAGGGACAGTTGGTACAGCTGCTGAGCCAGAGACCTATGTTCAACCCTGACCTCAGCTGCTGTGTGTATGGAGTTTGCACGTTCTCACAATAATCGCATGTGCTTTCTACGGGTGCTCCAGTTTCCTCCCACATCTCAAAGGCGTGTGAGTTTCTAGGTTAATTGGCCCTAAGGAGTGGATGAGAAAGTGGGATGACATACTATTAGTGTGAACGGGTGATCGATGGTAGGCATGGAGTAGGTGGGGTGAATTGCCTGTTTCCATGGTGTTGAGAATGGGGTTGGGAGGGAAAGATAGATCAGCAATAATTGAAAGATGTAATTCTGCTCCTATAACATGAATTTACGAACTTTTCTCCAAAACTAAAACCTCTCAACAGGTCAGGCAGTGTCTGTGAGAAGAGAAATAGCAGCTTCAGGTTTGGGATGCTGATTCAGACCAGTAGATCAAACAAAGTGTTCCAGTCCTGAAATGGTAACTGTTTTTATTTCCGCAGATGCTGCCCGACCTGCTGAGTGTTTATCGCATTTTCTGTTTTTTTCTTGTACATAGCAGCTCCCCACTAAAGGAATTACTGACTAAACACATTTTTTAATGTTAAATATTATAAGTTGCCTGATCTCCCAGTTTCTTACACACTAGGGGCAATTTACAGAGGCCCAATTAACTGGGAAATCAACATGTCTTTCGGATGTGGATGGAAACCGGAGGAAATCCTTGTGGTCGCAGAGAGGACATGCAAACTCAACACAGACAGCACCCGAGATCAGGAACAAACTCAGTTCTCTGGCGCAGTGAGGCAGCGGATCTACATCAGCCAGCAGGTTCGTGGCAATTAATCTCATTAGTAACAAAACTGGCACCAATCTCAATGTCGCTGATTGAGCAGGGACCTCATTGGAGAGGTCAGAGAGACAGGAATGAGCCCTGAATATGTCCACACTGCCTGTTACAATTCCAACTACACCATAAATTACCCATGTCTAGGATTTTGGGGGATGCTGGCATCACAAAGCATTTTCGACTTTAGACTTTAGAGTGTGGAAACCAGCCCGGAAATCTGCCTATTGGAAATCCTCCTTGCCTGCGTTCACATATTACCGACCTTGTTCTGTCCTGCCCTTCCTCTCCTCCAGCATCCCCCCCCCCCCCACCCCCCTCCATCTGTCTGAACAAGGGACCCGGCTCAGAACATCACCTAGCTATGTTCTCCAGAGATGCTGCCCGACCCGCCGAGTTTCTTCAGCACTTTGCATCTTTGCGTGTAACGTTTCTCCACATCATTTGTCAGACTTTGTCCTGCCCCTATTTCTCTGCCAGTTCCACCACCCCCCCGCAAACTATCAGTCTGAAGAAAGGACCCGATATGAAACGTCATCCACGCATGCTCTCCAAGGATGCTGCTCGGCCCGCCAAGTTACTCCGGCACTTTGTCTTTTTTTTATAAAGCAGTCACTATTTAGGTTCTGCTCACCTGTCACTGGCCATGCTCTGTCCTGTTCCTCCCCTCTTCCAGATTTCATTCCAGCCCCACCACAAATAATCTGAAGGGTTTCGACCCGAAACATTACCTATCCATGTTCTCCAGGCCTAGTGAGTTACTCCAGCATTTTGTGACTTTCTTTGGTATAAACCAGCATCTGCAGTTCCTTGTTATTATATTTCACTATCTAGGAGATAGTTCTGGGCTTGTACTCGCTGGAGTTTAGAAGGATGAGGGGGGGGGGGGGTCTCATTGAAATCGAATAGTGAAAAGCCGAGAGAGAGCGGATGTGGAGAGGATGTTCCCACTAGCGGGAGAGTCTAGGACAAGAGGGCACAGCCTCAGAATAAAAGGACGTACCTTCAGAATGGAGACGAGGAGGAATTTCTTTAGCCAGAGGGGGATGAATCTGTGCAATTCATTGCCACAGACAGCGGTGAAGGCCAAGACACTGGGTATTTTTAAAGCGGAGATCGACAAGTTCTTGATTAGTAAGGGTGTCAAAGGTTATGGGGAGAAGACAGGAGAATGGGGTTGAGAGGGAAAGATAGATTATTCATGATCGAATAGCGGAGTAGATGAATTAAAATGAGTGATCAATTAAAAATTACCTTAACTCTGGCCAAGGTGGAGAATTTCTCCTTGTCTTCAACCACGGTTTTGAGGTTGGGTTGGGACCTCCTTGGCTTCATGTTGGATGCGTTGTCGAATTGAACGCCACTGACCACCGCCCTTCGGTATGAAGTGGACCTCAGCCCTCTTCGGAGCTCCCCGGGGCTGTCCGGCTCTTGGTCAGCATGCCCGTCCACGTGCGCTCTGGGCACGAGCGGGGCGCTGGGCGTCTCCAGCATACTCTGCACTCTCCGGTTCCTGCCACCAAACGGCCGCAACTGGCTGTTCTGCTGAAGGTTCTTGACCCTGATACCCGACGCCAAGTCCTTGGGGATGATCTGCTGGGTGCCATTCTTCAGCGACACGGCACTGTTGGTGCTGAGGAGATAATGTGGCTTTTCGGGGGCAGGAAGAGACTGGGTGGAGGGTTGTCTCTGCAACAGGACCCGACCCTTGGGAGAAGACACCACAATCCCGTTACTGGGGTTGGGAGCAGTCATGCTGCCTTCCACAGGGAAGTCCGTCACCAGGACTCCATCAGTCTGGGAGGAAGCCGGCCTTACCCTGGGCCGTTGAGTGAAGGAGCCGGTGTTGGGCGATTTGGGGGTCGGCCGTCTCTTCCTCCACAGTGGGGTTATGGCAAGATTGGACAAATCAACCTCACTCTCCTGATCCATCATGGCCATCGAGGTTACACATCGGTTTGACAGAGGTGGTATACAGCCTGGTTCACAAAGCTCCGTCAACCATAACTCATTGCTGGCGTCATGGAGGGGTCCGGAGTTTGGCGTGGACCGAGAGGGGATGTCCTGTCCAACAACAGAAGAAAGAGTAATTGAGTCATAGGGTTATACAGTGTGGAAACGGGACCTTTGGACCAACTTGCCCACACCAACCAAGGTGCCCCATCTACACCACTCCCACCTGCTTGTATTTGGCTCATATCCCTCTAAACCTGTTCTATCCATTCACCTGTCCAAATGTCTCTTAAATATTATGATTAGTACCTGCCTCAACTACCTCCTCCGGTTGCTCGTTCCATAGACCCATAATCATTTGTGTAAAAAGGTCGCCCCTCGGGTTTCTATTCAATATTTACCCCCCTCATCGTAAACCTCTGGCCTCTGGTTCTTGATTACCCTACTCTTGGTAAAAGACTGCATTTACCAGATCTATTCCTCTCATGATTTTGTACACCTCTATAAGATCACCCCTCATCCTCCTGCACTCCAAGGAATAAAGTCCTAGCCTGCTCAACCTCTCCCTCTCGCTCAGACCTCGAGTCCTGGCAACATCCTTGTATATCCTCTCTGCACTCTCTCCAGCCTAACAACACATTCCTTAAATGAATGCAAATTACTCCCAACTAGAATCAATTCTTGCAGGCAGTAGGTCATTCAGCAGAACAAAACAAAATAGAGGATAGACACAAAAAGCTGGAGTAACTCAGTGGGTCAGGCACCTCTGGAGTAAAGGAATTGACGACATTTCGGGTTGAGACCCTTCTACAGACTGATAGTTAGGGGAAAGGGAACTGAGAGATATGGATGATACACAAAACAAATTAATGGAAGATGTGCAAAATGCAAAGATGATCAAGGAAAGGTGGAGCCCACAATGTCCATTGTTGTCTGTGGAGGAGATGATAGCGAGTTATGCAGGCAGTGGAACTCAACTGGATGACAGTGAAACTAGTACGACAGCAATTCTGTGTTTGGCCTCACTCTGACAGCGGAGGAGGCCCAGGACAGAAAGGCCAGCATGGGAATGGGAGGGGGAGTTTAAGTGTTTGGCATATTAAATGAGTTGACGAGTTTCCTTTCAAAGTCAATCTGCACAGAGTACGTTAGATTTTAGAGATACAACACGGAAACAGGCCCTTCGAGTCCGCGCCGACCTGCGATGACCCCGTACACTAGCACTATCCTACGTACTAGGGACAATTTACAATTTCTACTGAAGCTGATTAATCTCCAAACCTGCACCTCCTTGGAATCTGGGTGGAAGTTGGAACACAGGGAAAACCCACGCAGTCACAGGGAGAACGTACAAACTCCGTACAGACAGCAGCTGTAGCCAGGATTGAACCCAGGTCTCTGGCGCTGCGAGGCAGCAGTTTTAGCCTTAAACCTACTGTGAGGTAGGTTTAAGCCTAAAACTAAAGAATGGCAATCTCGCAGTGCCAAAGGAGTGGCACAGTGGCGCAGATGGTGGAGCTGCTGCCTCAGGACGACAGAGACCCGGGTTCGATCCCTGACCTCGGTCTTTGTGGAGTTTGCACGTTCTTTTTGTGATCATGTGGGTTTCCTCCAGGTGCTCTGGTTTCCTCCCACATCCCGCATACGTGCAGGTTTATTGGTAAAATTGGTAAAAATCACCCACTGCAAAGATGCCAGGAAGCTGGAAAGGGTACAGAGATGATTGACAAGGATGTTGCCGAGACTTCGGAGCCTGAGCTGTAGGGAGATAGTTGGCTGGCTAGGACTTGATTTCTTGTAGCGTGGAAGGCTGAGCAGTGATCTCATGGAGGAGTATAAAATCATGAGGGGGGTGTACAGGGTGAATGCCCAGAGTTGGGGAATCAATAACTAGTGGGCTTAGCTTTATGGCGAGTGGGAAAAGATGAAAAAGGAACCTTTATTTTTGTTTAGCTTACTTTAGAGATACAGCGTGGAAACAGGCCCTTTGGCCCGTGTCCACCCACAATCACAATTTACAATCGTTACCAAAGCCGATACAAACACACACATGCTTGGGATGTGGGAGGAAACTGGAGCACCCGGGGGAAATGCACGTGGTAACGGGAGGAACATCCACTCTCGGCGCTGCACCGGTGGTCAGGATCCAACCTGGGTCTCTGGCTGTCAGGCAGCAACCCCACCGCTGCTCTCAGGGGCAACCGGCGGAGGCAGTCCAGGCACGTACTATCGCAATGTGTACCAAATATTTAGACCGGTACATGGATAGAACAGGTTTGGAGGGATTATGGGCCAAACGCAGGCTGGTGCGACTAGTGTCGATGGAGCCTGTTGGCCAGCGTGAGTTCGTCGGGCCGAAGGGCCCGTTTTCCCACGCCGTGTGTGACTGTGACTTTCTAAATGGGACGTGGTGGTTATAGATGGTGCTATGAGCCGCTTCTTGGCCAGACCAGGGGTTAAGTTTTACTTCCACTATCCGGCAGCTTTCTCCAGCTTCCACGAAATGGAATGGGACGTTCTGTTTTCCGCTGTTTACTGTATCCTTGAACTTCCGATAACTGGGAGCTTGGAAGCCGTGCATAGTTTCGTCTACTCGCAGCCTAATCTCCCTCGCAGTGTGAGAGGAGAGGAGAGGGGAGGGGGGGGATCTGTGGCAGGCCCTTCGCTCCACTCCATCAGAAACGCCACAAATGTTTCAGATAACATCTGTCAGGCAAACGAGTGGGTGGGTGTCAGACCAACCGAACAAACACTGAGCACTACTGGCACATTCTGTAACGAGTGTCAAAACACAGAAGTTGAAGGAGAGAGGGGGGGGGGGGGTGGGAAAGGGGGACACATTATGGCTTTGAATTAGCAGCGTGGAAACCGACAGGAAAAACCGCGGCAGCAAAAGTAGTTGTTACCAAATACACTTTCTCCCACTTCACTTCACATCGGAGCATTTCAGGAATTTTGGAACGAGGGGAATCAGTAATTTGGGTCTATGAAAGCAGGAACTATGAAAGAAAGAAGCCCAATGTTGTTTTGCCCTTTGCAATCAGAGTAAAATAGAAACATACCTTTCAATCTGCTCTGGAGCGATTCGGGTCAGCTCTGGAGAACACTGGAGCCGCTTCCCATTGTAATAATCCCTTGCATTCGCGGTGGGGTGCTTGATTTGGAAGAAGGCAGTCGCTCCTTTGTCCAAAGCACTATCGCCCCCTCTTTCTCTCGTCGTACCGACTCCAACTTGTGTTCCCTTGCGCCACAGATGGGAATGGGAAAGTCCGGCGTGTCCCCCGCCGGGTGAATGTACCGGGGCTTCAGGGTTTTGGAGGGGAGGATGAATTGGTAATCCAAGTTCAACGTGATGCCTTTGCAAAATAAAAAAAAAATCACCTTCACCTCCCGGCCACAGGCAAGAAACGCCCGTTTCACTCTGTTTCTCTCTCTCTCTCCCCAACGCGCACCACCTCAACTGTCCGCCCGGCTTTACTTGTCAGTTTGTGAACTTTGGAAGTCTCTCTTCACTAAGGCAAAGTCCAAACCAAAAAAAAACTTTAGCTGAGGCGTGGCGCCCCACCGTGGGCTTGTCTCGAAATTGGTTCCCTGGTCTGGCATTTATAGAGTGCTGGTGCAGGATTTCCAAAAGGTCCATTCGCAGGTTGAATAGGTAGCAAGCAAGGCAAATGCAATGCTGGCATTTATGTCAACAGGACTAGAGTGTAAAAGCAGCGGTATAACGCTGAGACTTTACAGGGCACTGGTCAGGTGGCATTTGGAGTATTGTGAGCAGTTTGGACCCCATATCCGAGGGAGGATGTGCCGGCGTTGGAGAGGGTCCGGAGGACATTTACGAAAACGATCCCGAGGATGAATGAGTTAATGTATGATGAGCGTTTGATGGTGTCTAGAAGGATGGAGGGAGACCTTATTGAAACTTACCGAATAGTGAAAGGCCTGGATAGAGTGGATGTGGAGAGGATGTTTCCACTTATGGGAGAGTAGGACCAGAGTCCATAGCCTCAGAATAAAATGACGTACCTTTAGAAAGGAGATGGGGAGGAATTTCTTTAGTCGGAGGGTGGGGAATCTGTGGAATTCATTGCCACAGATGGAGGAATTCTCTGTCTCAGAGGGCGGTGGAGGCAGGTTCTCTGGATGCTTTCAAGAGAGAGCTATATAGGGCTCTTAAAAAATAGCGGAGTCAGGGGATATGGGGAGAAGGCAGGAACGGGGTACTGATTGGGGATGATCAGCCATGATCACATTGAATGGCGGTGCTGGCTCGAAGGGCCGAATGGCCTCCTCCTGCACCTATTGTCTATTGCGATTGGGTATTTTTTAAGGCGAAGATTCTTGATTGGTATGGGTGTCAGTGGTTGTGGGGAGAAACATATAAAATAGGTGCCGGAGGAGGCCATTCGGGCCTTTCAAGCCAGCACCGCCATTCATTGTGATCATGGCTGATCATCCCCAATCAATAACCCGTGCCTGCCTTCTCCCCATATCCCTTGATTCCACTAGAAGGCAGGAGAATGGGGTTAAGAGGGAGAGATGGATCAGCCATGATTGAATGGCAGAGTAGACTTGATGGACCAAATGGTCTACTTCTGCCCCTATGACTTATGACCTATGGATGTCAAACAATGAATACTCTGGAGATTGATTAGTTTAGTTTAGAGACAGCATGGAAACAGGCCCTTTGACCCATCGAGTCCCTGCCGCGCCTCAAACTCCCGTTTGCACTAGTTCTATGTTATCCCATTTCCTACACACTAGGGGCAATTTTACAAAGGGCTAATTAGCCCTCAAACCCTGCATGTTCTTTGAGATGTGGGAGGAAACCGGAACACCCAGCGAAAACCCACGGAGGCACAGAGCGAACATGCCAACTTCACACAGACAGCACCCGCAGCCGGGATTGAACCCGTGTCTCTAACGTTGCGAGGCAGTGGCTGTATCTGCAGTGCCATTCTTTTGTTTTTTATTTGTTTATTTATTTATTTATTTCTTTTATAACCAAAAATAATTTATTCAATTATTTACAATAATATGTACAATCAGAAATAATTCAAAACAAAACCCACCGCCATAATACAAGTCAAACAAATATCTTTCAATATCAAATATATTATTAAACAACTATTTCCCCATCCTTATTAAGGATGCATTCCATCCCCCCGCGGTGCCCAAGGGTTTCCAGAAATCCCCCAGGGCGGCCATGGACAGCGCGTAGTCCCTCTCTATAACCATCCGGGTGCAGACATCACCCCGGAAACGGAGCAGGCAGCCAGACCGGGCAGAGCCCTCTTCTGCCTGGTGCCATGACTCGCGGGTGGCCAGCTTGGCCAGGCCTAGAGCGACCCAACCTGGACATCTTGAGCCCAACCCTCTCCCCTACGCACACGGTGTCTTGGGGGGAACTGTAGACTCTTCCACAGTTGGTGCAAGATGTACGTAGTGGGTATAGTCAGAGGTGTGCTCTCTCTCATTCATGGAGAGTTATCCAGCATGGAAACAGGCCCTTCGGCCCAACTTGCCCTTGATGGCTCAGCGGCCTCGTCAGCTGGAACCATTTGACCCATATCCCTCCAAACCTTTCCTATCCCTGACTCTCTCCGTTCCCTGCTAATTGTTTCCTTCTGTATCTCTGAGATTCTCCATACCTCTCCCTTCTCCACTTTGAGCGGACTTTGAACCAGAGTTTCACAGGAGTCAGTGGGGATTTGTTTTTAAAGAGGTTTCCAGCACATTCTTGAATCTGTTGAAAGGAACTGCAGACGCTGGTTTATACCGAAGAGAGACACAAGTGCTGGAGTAACTCAGCGGGTCAGGCAGCATCTCTGGAGGAATAGGATGGGTGACGTTTTACCTTGTCCTACGCCATGGCCTACAGTTGCTAAACATTTTAACTCCCCTTTCGATTCCCATAATTTTCTGTCCTGGGCCTCCTCCACTGTCAGAGTGAGGCCACACGCAAATTGGAGGAACAGCACATCCTATTTAGCTTGGGCAGCTTACAACCTAGCGGTATGAGTAGCGATTTTTCTAATTTCGTAACCCCTTCATTGCCTCTCTCCCCCGCACCCATCTTACTGGCTCCACTGTTCACATCCCTGTATCCCCTCACTATCACCTTATCCCCAGCCAACAATGGACCATTATGGGCTCCACCCTTCCTTGGTCTTCTGTTGCCGGCCCTGCTTTGTTCTAGCCTTTTCTTACCTCTAGTTCCCTCCCCTCTACTTTCAGTCTGAAGAAGGGTGTCTGGAACATGCTGCCAGGGATGGTGGTGGAGGCAGATATGATAGTTGTGTTTAAGAGGCATCTAGACAACACATCAACACACAGCGGATAGAAGATATAGACCATCTGGAGGCAAATGGCAAATGGGATTAGGTTACATTGGCATCATGCTCGGCTCTGACAATGTGGGCTAAAGGTCCTGTTCTGTACTGTTTTTATTTAGAGATACAATGCGAAAACAGGGTCCTCAGCCCACTGAGTCCGCACCCAACAGCGATCACCGGTGCACTAATTCTATCCTACACACCAGGGACAACTTACAGATGCCAATTAACCTACAAACCTGCACATCATTGGAATGTGGGAGGGAACCGGAGCACCAGGTGAAAACCCACGTGGTCACCGAGAGAATGTACTATGTCCGTGCATACAAGATGGAATCCGTGTCTCTGGCACCGTAAGGTAGCAACTCTACTGCTAATGCTACTGTGCCGCCCCCAAATACTGGACAGTCTGGGTTGGGAAGAACTGGTTATGACATGTAAAATGATGAGGGGCATAGATAGGTCGCAGAGGTTAAGGGAAATATTTAAAACTGGAGGGCATAAGTTCTTCTTCTTCTTGCGTATGGCGTGCACCGCCTAAAGTTGTAAGACAACTTGTTCTGTTTGATCTTCTGTTTGTGCACGCCAGGATTATTGCATTCGTTGCAACAGGGTGGACCACGTGAAGGTTGCAATCTCCCACCCCAGGGGCATAAGTTAAGTTTAAGGTTGTGAGAATGACCTTTAGAGGGGGTTTGAGAAATAGTTTTATACCTGGGGGGTGTGGAATTCTGGAATATTCTGTTTTAACATAGAATATAGAATTAGTACATCACAGGAACAAACCCTCCACAATTTCCTTTCCCATTAATTTTGATTGTAAGGAATGTTCTTCTGGAGAATAGGAGTGTGGGATTGGAATTGGAAATTGCGCTGGGATTCGAGAGTTCTACTCGAAGTCGAAGTCAACAGCAGCTGGAGTCTGTAACATGCCTCCTGAGAGTTGCTGGCAAATATCCCCACTCCCATCCCTCCGGAATCCCTGGAATTTGACAAAGATTCCTGCACACTGGAAGACTGCAGTTGCTGCATTGGTTGGGAGATGAGGACGACTTCTGCCAAAACTTACACTCCCCCCGCCCTCCAAGCTGGCAATGAGTCGTGAGTAAATAGGCTCTAAATCCAACAGAGAAGCAACAATCCCAGGGACATCTGCAGAGGGAGATACAAGGAAGAGTGAAAAGAGCAATGCTGCGTACACCTTTCACAATCCCAGCATGTCCCAACGCACTGGCGCAGTGGTAGAGTTGCTGCCCTACAGTGTCAGAGACCCGGTTTAGTTTAGTTTTGTTTAGAAAGACAGCGTGGAAACAAGCCCTTCAGCCCACCGAGTCAACACCGCCCAACAATAACCGCATTGTTTCCTAAACAATAACCATACATTAGTTCTATCCTACACATGAGGAGCAATTTATGGTGGCAAATTAACCTACATACCTGCACGTCTTTTGGAAAGTGGCAGGAAACTGGAGCACTTGGAGGAAACCCACGCAGTCACTGGGAGAACGTACAAAAACCATACAGACAGCACCTGTAGTGAGGATCGAACCCGGGTCTCTGATGCTGTAAGGGAGCAACTCTACCACTGTGGTGCTAGGCATGTTGGTTCCACAGATTCAGCTGCTGCCTTATACCTCCCAGTCCCACGTCCCAAATTAAATCCTGACCTATCGTGCTCTCTGTGTCGTGGCAACTTCTTAACCCACTGTAGAAGCAAGGAACTGAAGATGCCGGTTTACACAAAAGGACACAAAGTGCTGGAGTAACTCAGAGGGTCAGGATAGTGTTAGTGTGCGGGAATTGCTGGTCGGTGTGGACTCGGTGGGCCGAAGGGATTGCTTCTGCACTGTTCTCTAAACTAAAACTAAAATAAAGACCTGAAATGTCACCTAACCATGTTCTTCAGAGATGCTTCCTGACTGCTGTGTTACCAAAGCACTTTGTGTCCTTTTCCCAGTGATTGGCTGCTCTGGTTGTCTGAGATATTGGCATGCGAGAGAACCGATAGCAAGAAAGTAGATGGAATGGCATTGCTCTGAGGGGCAACATAGACTTGATGGGCTGAATGGTCTTGTTCCATGTTGCAGGGAGATAGTCAGGCATTTATTGTGTACCAGGCACAGGAGGCAGATTGGCTTATTGCTAACAGGGAGAACGTGGAAACTCCACAATTAGTGCTCGCTGTGTGGAGTTTGCACGTTCTCTCAGTGGGTTTCCACTGGGTGTTCCAGTTTTTTCACACATCCCAAATACATGTGGGTTTGTAGGTTAATTGCCCTCTGTAAATTGCCCCTAGTGTGTAGGGAGTGGATGAGAAGGTGGGATAACATAGAACTAGTGTGAACGGGTAATCGCTGGTCGGCATGGACTCGATGGTCCGAAGGGCCTGTTTCCATGCTGTATCCTTCAATCAATCAATTCAATCACATTGAATTTTGCAGGAGCTTCCTGCATTCTAATTGGCTGTCACTTCTCCTACATGACAACGGCAACTGCATCTCATTGGCAGAGAGAGAGAGAGTCATTCTGGGCACTCCAAAGGTGCCAATAGACTGCAAGTATTTCTCTTGCTCCCAGTAATCTTCCCAACATTCGCTGCAAGAAACCATAGTCATACAGCACCAACCCATCGGCCCAACCTTGCCCATACCAAGCAAGATGCCCCATCTATACTAGTCCCACTAAATATCCCTCTAAACCTTTCCTATCCATGTTCCTGTCCAAATGTCTTTCAAATGTTGTACCTGCCTCAACTACCTCCTCTTCTGGGGTACACAAAAGGCTGGAGAAACTCAGCGGGTGCAGCAGCATCTAAGGAGCGAAGGAGCATCTTCTTCTGGCATACTTTCAGGTTCCTATTAACTCTTTTCCCCTCTCACCCTGACCTTGCCCTCTGGTTGTGTTTAGTTTATTGTTACATGTACTGAGGTACGGTGATTGTTTGTTGCGTGCTATCCAGACAGCAAGAAGACTGTACATGATTATAATCACGCAGTCACGATTAAAGGAATATTCTTTAGTGCAAGATAAAGTCCAGTAAAGTCTGGTTCAAAGCCCTGTCCCACGATACGAGTTCATTCCAAGAGCTCTCCCGAGTTAAAAAAAATAATCAAACTCGTGGTAAGCACGGAGAATGAACGTAGCGGCTACGTCGGAGCTCGGGGACGTCTCTTAGCGGCTCGTAGCGCTAACGGCAGGTACTCGGGAAGGCTCGCTAACGGCAGGTAAGCACGGGAAGACTCGCGAAGATTTTTCAACGTTGCAAAATGTCCACGAGAGCCCCGAGTACCGACGAGCGGCCATTACCGTAAATCTCCGAGTTCGAATCAGGCCAAACTCGGGTGAGCTCTTGGAATGAACTCGTACCGTGGGACGGGGCCTGAAGGATAGTCTGTCGGTCTCCAAAGAGGTGGATGGGAGGTCAGGACCGCTCTCCAGTAGGCATTAGGGTGGTTCAGTTGTCTGATATAACAGCTGGGAAGAAACTGTCCCTGAATCTGGAAGTGTGCATTTTCACACTTCTGTACCTCACTTCAAATTTATGTTAAGTGGGCCCAATTCCATTGTATATATTTGAAATGTTTGGCATTTAATGAACTTAGCGGCAGTTACATGTTCGGTTTTCATCTGGCAAAAAAAAATGCAACCAGTTAATTGCTCAATGGGCAGAATCAACCAAGGCGCCATCTTGTGGTCTGGAGATTAATTGCAACCTCCACAGTGAGAAGCAAGATTAGATCATTTCAGAGACACAAGCACCCTCTCTCTTCATCTCAACCACTCCCTGAAGGGTTGGGTTCAATATTCCCAATAGTTTTGGGAAAAGAGGCTACCTCTGAATTCCTTAGACTTTAGAGATACCATGCGGAAACAGGCTCTTCGGCCCACTGAGTCCGTGCCAATTCTGTGCACAAACACTATCCTAAACACTAGGGACAATTTACAATTTTACCGAAGCTAATTAACCTAAAAAGCTGCATGTCTTTGGAGTGTGGGAGGAAACCGGAGCACTCGGGGGGGAAAAACCCCACGTGGTCACAGGGAGAATGTACAAACTCCGTACATACAGCACCCATAGACAGGATCGAACTCGCGTCACTGGCGCTGTATAGCAGCGACTCTACCGCTGACCCACTGTGCTGCCCTAATTCCCCAATGGATTTCTTGGTGACTCTCTTATGTTCAATCGTGACCTCGAGTGCTGTCTGTGTGGAGTTTGCACGTTCTCCCTGTGACCGTGTGGGTTACCTCCGGGTGCTCATGTCTCCCCCTCCCCCCCCCCCCCACATCCCAAAGAGGTGCAGGTTTGTGGGTTAATTGGCCCACTGTAAATTGTGTCGGGAGTGGATAGGAAAGTGGGATAACATAGAATTAATGTGAACGGGTGATCGCTGGTCGGAATGGACTTGGTGGGCCGATGGGCCTGTTTCCGTGCTGCGTCTCTATACTAAATTGCCAAGTGTGGGAGCTTACTGTGCATATATTGGACATTGGACCTCCCAGTGGGCTTGTTTCATCACTGCATCTATCTGTCAGTCAATCAGTGGGTGGCACGGTGGCGCAGCGGTAGAGTTCTTGCCTCACAGCGGTCAGATCCGGTTTGAATCTGAATATGGGTGCTGTCTGTAAGGCGTTTATACGTTCTCCCCATGACTTGTGTGGGTTTTCTTCTGGACCTTAGCTTTCCTCCCACACTCCAGAGGCATACAGGTTTGAGGGCTAATTGGCTTTGTTAAATTGCAAATTGTCCCTCGTGTGTAGGATAGCGCTAGTGTGCGGGGATTGCTGGTCGGCACGGACCTGTTGGGCCGAAGGGCCTGTTTCTGCTGTATCTCTAAACTAGTAAGATTAATCGGTCTGAAGAAGGGTTTCAGCCCGAAACGTTGCCTTTCATCTTCGCTCCTTAGATGCTGCTGCACCCGCTGAGTTTCTCCAGCTTTTTGTGTCCCTGAATCGAGAACTTACCAGTTTGAAGTTTGATCTTGATTTTATGAGGAGTTACGTTGGTGATTACGTGAAGAACCCCGTCCAGGCCGCATGCGCGTCAATCTTCAAAGCAGCGGTATGAAATCACAAATAACAATCACCGAAGTCACATAGTAAGATGTGTGACTTGAGATCTACCAGATGATCTTTATGAGAGAGGGTTGGGCGTCGAGGGCACGTAATCACCAACGTAACTCCTCATAAAATCAAGATCAAACTTCAAACTGGTAAGTACTCATTTAATCTTACTATTTTACTTCGGAGTCACGTGAGTGATTCCGTGAAGAGTTCGAAGCTTTGTGATTTCATGCGCAGATTGACATCTCGGCAACGCACTGCATCGATTGACTCAGGATGAGTGAATAATCAAAAATGTATTAAGCATGATATTGATTCAAATGTATTAATGGTGTACGTTAATAAAGAAATCAATAGCAACCCCTGTAACTCGGGGAGGCTAAAGTGGACGCAAAACAGAATGGGCAAAACCCTGGGTCAGTAACCGGCCTATGGAAAAAATTCTAAAATCAATTTAGTTGACCATCCTGCGGTCGCGAGGATATGGTTGATGGGCATGTCCATTGCTCTGGCCACTGACGTTGATGCTGACCTGGTGGAATGAGATATACAATTGTCAGTATTAATACCTGCATAACCCAGAACCTGCTGCAGCCACCTTGAAATAGTCTGAACCAACCTTCCTTTGTGTAATTTTTTGTCGATTAATAACAATGCTGATTCCACACTTCTTAGGATTCTGATGGCCTTGATATAATATAGCAAGCCTGCCCTCCCACATAGACGTGAGACCGTGGGGTATCCGAAACATGATCTTAAATCCTGCCACCCCTGGTCTGCTCTGCTTGTGTAGATCAGAATGTAAAATGTAATGGCACCTGAAGCCAATTCCATCGCATCTAGCTACAGCGTTTGCGATGTTTGCCGTTGTTGTGCTGATATTAGTGTCATAACTAAGGATGTAGCTGGAACTCGCTGGTGAAGTAATGTTCACACATTTTCAATAACCAACTGCATATTCTTGTAGTGGGAGAACTTGTGTCAAGATCTCTTTAACAACTCGATATCCGGGTTGAACCCGACAGCGTGGTTCCCGTTTGTTGCAGCTGTAGTGTCTCTATAACTGAATTATTGTCAATACCATTTAAGAATGAACTGGAAGATGTCAGTAATCTGTACCATATTAAATGTAACATTAACATTTAAACAAAATCACTTCCGATCCCCTCAATAGGAATGTACTGCTTTTTTGTGTGCTATCCCTGCACACTGCAGTGAGCACATTCATGTCTTGATGTGACAACCTGAGGCATAAGTCAACCCATTCAAAATGTGCAAGTCAATAATTATTTTACTGTGCAAAGGCCGGTCTCCTGAACCACAGTTTGAACCAGCAAGTTTTTGTTTTTGAAATAACCGTATACTGTTATATTATTATGCCTGATGAAGCAGGCAACATGGCTGCTTAGCCAGTCCGACAGTACGAACCCAAGCGAGGTCTTGCTGACAGTTTTAAGACCCGGCTAATGAGGCAAAAATGGAGGAAGACATAAAATAACATTTCTCCTTTTGTAGCGAGAATGTATTTCTCCGCACTGTTGTGCCACATATTTTTGCAATCAGTGAATAAACATGCACTAACATGTCGATATTCGATGTAGCATTGAACCATACTTTCATAATACTTTGAGATCCAATACCTATTCTGTGTTGTCATCGATCTGAACTGGATGATACACCAGTGGCAAAGGAGATTAGGTAATTATTACAGGATACTTTACTTGATTGTCATGTGACTAACATATGTTACCATCGTAGAGCAGCAACTTGAAGTTGAGCATGTAGAATATGTATATTCGCTCAATAGCCCCTTACCCATGGGGTGCATCTAGTGTATATATTTAGTTGATACCAACAATTGAAGAATTGGTAACTCATGCAAATCTCCAATACCTCCAATTAGAAATGGTATTCGGAACTTCTCACCTTAGAGTCCTTAGCATCAGTTTGTAATAACTGAATTCGACCGACCAAATTACTGGAGCGAGTTCAAGTTCAAGTTCAAATGAGTTTATTGTCATGTTCAGCAATGCTGAATACTGTTTTTTCATCATTGTGACTGAGGTAGCTTCAGCTGACAATAGCATAAGGTTGTTAACAATGGTCTACATGTCCTTGGAGAGGTTGCTACTTTGCACGATATCAGTTACTTGATTTGCTCTGCTGAAACACAGCTACTATATTGCCAATTACTCTTGATGAAAATAAAAGAGTTTTATAACAGGTTGCTATAAACTCCAATCTCTTGCCACAGCGCGGAATCATAGGCTAATTAATAATTAAGGGTAAATCCCAATGACCAACGAACAGTTTATCCCATTCGGCAATGTATTACTGTTATTAGTACAGTTATATTGTCTTTGATAACCTCTGCAATGGGAATTGCATCGCATGGATCTTTGAGACCCTTATGAATCTGTTGTTAGTCAGGAAAATACGTTTTCATATTTGGAAAGTTCATATGCCCGACACTCTCCATTTTTCATAATAAACATGCCATTCCTGCCTTATTCCATGGGTGGTTTGCATGAGAACTTTGGCCCGATTTCCGAACCTGAACTTTAAAAAATAACCCTGGCCATAATCCAAACTTGCTTGGAATGCTACTACTGTGCCTCAACCAGATGTTTTTATCCTTTGTGTGTTGTACAAACAAATGTAAATATTACAACTTGTGAACGGTGTACTACCCTTGTTTTGGAAGCGCTAGACCCACTTTGTTGAGTAGGGTTGGTAAGGTGCATGGAATTTCTGAGCTATCATGCTGCCCCCAGCTCCAGTGAACCGCCTACTGCCAATGAGCGCCTGGGGTGCGTTCTGAAACGATGACCTTTGCCCGCCGTTGGCCTTAATTGATTCGTTTGCCAGGTTTTCTTCCCGTTGAATAGGCCTACCTGAATAACAGATTCGGCAGCTGGCTCTCACATCCCCCTGTTGGCATTGTTCACTGCCGGCACATATGTGCTTCAGTATGTTCTATTGACTTCTTTAGAGCCTGGAGTCAGTTATATCTTGACCTTTTGCTCTTCCCTCCTCAGAGAGGGCGATTCATAGGCAGCCCTAAACAGGTGCAGCAGCAGGCCGCAGGATACCTATACTGATATGAACCCATTGGACCTATACCCGAATAGAATATTCTGCTAGGATGGCAACTTTATGTCAGGAAAAATGGTACCTCTGACACGTGCCCTTCATCCCTTGGGGTATGCCCTACGGCCATACCCTGAGACTCAGTGTCAGCAGGATACTGACCCGTCTTGGTCTCTGCCTCCAAGAGGGAGACCTGTAGCAGCTCTGTCAACTGAAGCTGCTGGTGCGGCCTGCGGAAGTGGAACTTCTGTCTCAACCTTACCATCAGAGTCGGTGTCAGAACTAATCCTCATCTATGAAGGTACTATCAAACAGTTCTCTACTAGATACTGCTGGCGCCTTTTTGTTCAGGGTGGCGCTGACACTCCTCCTGTTGGCGTGTGCCCTGCTGGAGCACTGTAGGCAACAGTTGCTGTATTTGGGACAGTCGTTTCAAACGCACTATCCAGCCCCGGTGAGGAATCATCCCCTGACTCCGTGGGCCTTGCTATCCAGCCCCAGTGGAGAATCATCTCCCGAGTCCGTGGGCGTAGCAGACTTATGTGTGAACTTGAGCAACCCTGTCCCAGGCGATGCTGGTGCCGCCTCTCGTAGAGGCCGGCGCTTTTTGACATGAAACAGCCCTGTACCAGGCGCTGCTGGCGCGGCTCTCCCATAGGCTGGCAATGTCACAAATGAAACAGCCCTGTATCAGGCGCTGCTGGCACGGCTCTCCCGTAGGCCGGCACTTTCACACATGAAGCAGCCCTGTCAGGCGCTGCTGGCGCGGCCTGTCCCATTGGCCCGCACTATTACACATGAAGCAGCCCTATCCCAGGCGCTGCTGGTGCGGCCTGACCCATAGGCCCGTGCTATTACAGTGTAGGCTCACTAAATCAAAATTTTTAGTGTACAGCTTTACCTGTGAAGGGTTAAAACAATTTTTAACCCTTCACAGCAACTTGTGCTAAACAACAAGAATTTCATTGTCAGGGACATATGACAATAACTTTATGACTTAAACTTTGCTTTTAACTTTTAACTTGAAGAAAAAACACTATAACATACATTAAACTTTATTATTAAGAAAAAACCCTTGTAGCCCGACTCACCCGAGTCCAAATAGGGCTGAACGAGTCCTTTCTCACCAATTTTATTCCCTGCCTGGGGACCGACGTCTGTGAGCCGCTGACTGCACTGTCAGCAACTCTGGCGTTATTTCCTTGCCGTTCCACTGGAAGCCGCTGACTGCCTTGTCAGTGGCTGCTTATCTCACAACCCGATATTTTTGCCGGTCATCTGCTTCTGCGGTCGGACTGGGGTTTCCCACAGTCCATAACCGGGTTCACTCGTCGGGCTGTGAAACTGGCAGGAAACCTCTGTGAAGAGAGGCTCCTGTTTGAAAAAATCCCGGTAAGTAAAAACGAACTGCGGCTGACGTACTGACACGCATGTGGCCTGGACGGGCTTCTTCACGGAATCACTCACGTGACTCCGAAGTAAAATAAACTGTCAGTCAATCTGTCAACCAATGAATGAACCAATCAATTAATCAATAAATCAATCAGTCAGTCAATCCATTGTAATTGGAGACAGGCTGACTTTGCTCAGTCTCCTGAGGAAGTAGAGGCATTGGTGTGCCAACTTGACTGTTGCTCCAATGCACCTCGTCAGCATGACTTTACCAATCTTCTATTATATTGTTAAATGCTTAAGGCCCTGTCCCACTTTCCAGAATTACTCACAAACTCTCCTGAGTTTTCCCCTTGATTCGAACTCGGAGAATTACGGTAATAGCCGTTCGTAGGTACTCGGGGCTATTTATTTTACTCGTGGACGTTTTTCAACATGTTGAAAAAACGTCCCGACTTACCTGATGCCCTGAGTTCCTACGGCTGGCATTACGAGCCGCTACGAAACATCTACGGACTCCTACGGCCTCCTATGAGCTCGCTACCGACATTCCCCGAGTTCGAATCAAGGGGGAAAACTTGGGAGAGTTTGCGAGTAACTCGGGAAAGTGGGACAGGGTCTTTAATGCTACATTGATTTGTTGATAAGGGCTCTTGGCCTAAATGCAGGGCTCTTTCAGAAGCAAGAACCCCAAACGATCTTGGTTGTCCTAAAGGTTTTAGGCTTTCTGCCCGAATATTGAGGTTTTTCCTGAACTACTATCTACTTCACTGGGGACCCTCAGTCTATCTTTGATCGGACTTTACCGACTTTATCTTGCACTAAACGTTACTCCCTTATCATGTATCTGTACACATGAATGGCTCGATTGTAATCACGCATTGTCTTTCCACTGACTGTTTAGCACACAGTAAAAAGGTTTTCACCGTACCTTCCCACACGTGACAATAAACGAAACCAATTGATTTTGTGTTTGTTTAGTACGTTGTCTATGAGTACCGTGTTTACAAGCTTGTAGTGTCACTGCTATTAATGTTATTGTTCTATTGTCGATACATTTTTTTATTAAAAAAAAAAGTTTTATAAAGGTTTCTTTGAATAGGGACAGATACAAAAACATAGATACACTTGAAACAGTCATCTGATGTATGCATCATAGTGTTTTTAGCCAAAGCTAATTCGCAACACTTGTCCCTAGTAGGGCTTTTGGTTAAAAATGATAATACAGATGAACATTATTAAAAATAGGAAAATGGAAATGGAAATGAGATAAAAAAATGGAAAAGAGAAAAAGACATTCAGAGAGAGCACAGTGTAAAAACTAAATATGAGAACAAGGTTGTTGTTGAATTAGCCACAATTTTGTGTTTCTTTTATATGACTTTATTTTATTTTATTTTATTATCACGTGTACCAAGGTATAGTGAAAAGCTTTTCTGTAATGCCATCCAGTCATTGGAAAGACTATACATGATTATAATTAAGCCTTCCACAGTGTACAGATACAGGATAAAAGGAATAACATTTAGTCCACGTTAAAGTCTGATTAAAGATAGTCCGAGGGTCTCTAATGAGGTAGGTCACGACTGCTCTCTAGTTGGTGAGAGGATGGTTCAGTTGCCCGATAACAGTTGGGAAGAAACTGTTGGGAAACCCTGACCCTGACCCTAACCCTAACCGGGCTTTTACCCGCAGGAAAGCATACGTTAGCGTGTATGTCGTACAACTGGACGGTTTTTAGGGCCACTACCGACGCTCGCAGTCGGCAAACATTTGCAAAGTGGGACAGGCCCTGAAGGGTGAGATTCCTCCTTGATTATGCCGGTGGCCCGCTGAGGTAGTGTGGTGCAGATGAAGTCAACGGAAGTGAGGTTGGGTTGCGTGTTGGTCTGGGCTGCATCCACAATTATACAAGACATGACAATTGAGTAATCAAAAACATCTGGAGTAGCTCAGTGGGTCAGGCAGCAACTCTGGAGAAAAGGAATAGGTGACGTTTCAGGTTGAGGCCTTTCTTCAGACTGAAGAAGGGTATCGACCTGAAATGTCACCTATTCCTTTTCACCGGAGATGCTGCCTGACCTGCTGAGTTACTCTAGATTTTCGTGTCTATCTTCGGTTTAAGCTCGCATCTGCAGTTCTTTCCTACACAATTAAACACTGTTGACTCTTGAAGCCGTTGTTAATCTCCTCTCCAAATATGGAAGGTGTTGATGCCAATTTTATTACCTTCCCGACACTTCAGGGAAGCTCAACTTTGATCCAGGTCTGGGATGTGCGAGGAATTTATCTCTCATTTATAGAATTTATAACCCTCATGGGTCACATTTAAAATTAACACAAAACCATTTGTCAGGAGCTCATTACTTGAAAATGCCAAGATTTAAAGTGGAAAAGTTACTTAATCAAACAAAACATTCCATTACAAATTGTGACCTTCCATCACAGTGAGTACAATCAACTGCTGGTGAAGCATCTTGACCCAAAACTTCACCTATCCATGTTCTCCAGAGATGCTGTCTGACCCACTGAGTTACTCGTTTGGTTTCCCACAGTTGAAGGAGTGCAAGGAATTTGACAACTGCAATCTCAATGTACAACCTGCCGAGGGTCTTTATTAAAGAAGGAACTGCAGATGCTGGAGAATCGAGGGTACACAAAAAGCTGGAGAACCTCAGCGGGTGCAGCAGCATCTAAGGAGCGAAGGAGATAGGCGACGTTTCGGGTCGAGACCCTTCTTCAGACTGGTCAGGGATCCATGCTGACTTTGTCCAATGATTTCACCACTTTCCAAATGTGCTGCTATCCCATCTTTAATAACTGACTAGCATTTTCCCCACTACCGATGTTAGACTAACTGGTCTGTAATTCCCCGTTTTCTCTCTCCCTCCCTTTTTAAAACGTGGGGTTACATTAGCTACCCTCCAATCCTCAGGAACTACTTCAGAATCTAAAGAGTTTTGAAAAATTATCACTAATGCATCCACTATTTCTGGGGCTACTTCCTTCAGTACTCTGGGATGCAGCCTATCTGGCCCTGGGGATTTATCGGCCTTTAATCCATTCAATTTATCAAACACCACTTCCCGGCTAACCTGGATTTCACTCAGTTCCTCCATCTCATTTGACCCCCTGTCGCCTTCTATTTCTGGCTGATTATTTATGTCTTCCTTAGTGACGACAGAACCAAAGTAGTTATTCAATTGGTCTGCCATGTCCTTGTCCCCCATGATCAATTCACCAGTTTCTGACTGCAAGGGACCTACACTTGTTTTAACTAACCTTTTTCTCTTCACATATCTATAAAAACTTTTGCAAACAGTTTTTATGTTCCCGGACAGTTTTCTTTCATAATCTATTTTCCCTTGTTTCCCTTTGGCCTCCTCTGCTGGACTCTGAATTTCTCCCTGTCCTCTGGTAGGCTGCTTTTTCTGGCTAATTTTAGTGGCTGGTGAAGACACAGCCACAGTGTCAGTGAAGAACATGGAACAGTACTGCACTGGAACAGGCCCTTCACCCCACGATGCATGTGTCAGACAAAATACTAAATTAAACTAATCTTTTCTGCCTGTTTGTGTGATCCACATCGGGTTGCTGCTTCTCCCCTTCCCTTTCTCACCCACACGCCCCTTCCCCGCTGCCTTACAGCGCTTGCCGTGCCGGAGACCCAGGTTCGATCATGACTGCACGTGCTGTCTATACGGAGTTTGCACGTTCTCTCCGTGACCGCATGGGTTTTCTCCGAGATCTTCAGTTTCCTCCCACACTCCAAAGACGCACAGGTGTGTAGGTAAATTGACTTAGTGAGTGTAACAAAAAAATTGCCCCTAGTTTGTGTTGTTAGTGTTAATGAGTGGGGATCGCTGGTCGGCGTGTCCCCGGTGGTCTGTTTCTGTGCTGTATTAAACTAAACTATCATTCCATCAGTATGAAGAAGGGTCTCGACCCGAAACGTCACCCATTGCTTCTCTCCAGAGATGCTGCCTGTCCCGCTGAGCTACTCCAGCATTTTGTGCCTACCTTTGATTTAAACCAGTATCTGCAGCTCTTCCCTACACATAAACTAAACTAAACCTGTTTCCATGCTATACATTCCAAACTAACACAAAATCTATTGCCCTGGTCCTCCTGGGTTGTAGACGTTGACGGTTTGGGAAGTGTTGTTAAGAAAGCTTTGGTGAATACCCTAGTGCATTTTGTGAATCTAGCTATTAATCAAGCAGGACACTAATTGAATGAATGAAAACATTTTAAACAGATTATCATGAAATGCACCAGTGTTAATCAAAACAAATGTTGGAAGTTGATACCCTCTTGAGTAATGAGAATGCAAACGAAACCAAATCAATTTACTTTAGTTTACTTTTACTTTAGAGATACGGCATGGAAACAGGCACCGGGTCCACGCCGACTAGCGATCACTCCGTACACTAACACTATCCTGCACACTAGGGACAATTTACTATACAATTATTCTACAAACCTGTACGTCTTTGAGTAGAGGAACAGGAGCACCCAGAGAAAACTCCCAGGGAGAAAGTACAAACCCCGTACACACAGCTACACTTGACCACCTGCCTGCGTTTGGCTCACATCCCTCTATCCATGTACCTGTCCAAATGTCTTTTAACTGTTGTTATACTACCTGCCTCAACTACCTCCTCTGGCAGCTCATAATTCAAAGGAGCAGAATTACGCCATTCTGCCGATCTGATCTACTCTGCCATTCAATTGTGGCAGATCTATCTTTCCCTCTTAACCCCATTCTCCTGCCTTCTCCCCATAACCTTTGATGCCCTTACTAATCCAGAACCTATCAATCTCCGCTTTAACTTGGCCCCCACAGCCGTCCTGTAGCGATGAATTCCACACATTCATCACCTTCTGACCAAAGAAATACCTCCTCATCTCCTTTCCAGCTCGTGCCATATCCCCACCACCCTCTGGTCATAAAAAAGATGCAGCACGGAAACAAGCCCTTCATCGAGATCAAGGGATATGGAGATTAAGCAGGAACGGGATTTTGGATGATCACAGAGACTCCAAGCCCAAGCACCTTCTGATCTGGAGATTCTCCCGCCTGGATCCCCTAGGAAACTGGAGACTCCAAACTCATGTGCGCGAAGCGCGAAGTCCCTTGTGGCCCGCTTAAGGGCCCTGGAAGCGCTAGGGTTCTAGATGCTCTCTGGTGCTATTTTAGGCTTATTTTGAGACACAAAGCCAGGGCGGGAGAAATTAAATCCCAAGCGGGAGAGCGGGAGATTTTGCGAAAATGGCCTTTCGGCGGGAGAGTTGGAGTCACTGTGATCAGCATGATCATATTGAATGGCGGTGCTGGCTCGAAGGGCCAAATGGCCTACTCCTGCACCAATTCTCTATGTTTCTATGTTTCTATCTCTACAATTCCACCCCAAACAACAAACACTAATTTTCACTATTCCTATATTATTCTATTAATTTGTTGAATTTTGTTTATTATATATTCTCTCTGTGTATATATGTGTGTTTACAGGCCTATTATGCCGCTGCAAGTAAAAATAATTCTCGTTCCATTGTCAGTTCATATGACAATTAACCTCGTGAAGGATTTTTTTTTCTCTCCATCACAAAAGGAGACATAAGGGTGGCCAACTTAAAAATTGTCCCAACTTTAAGTGTTGCCGATCCATGTTCTCCGGAGACGATGTCTATTCTACTGATTTACTCCAGCACTTTGTGTTCTAGCACAAGAGGAAAAAAAACGTGTCAGATTCAATCCTCATCATCGGCTCTGACCTTCCTTCCATCGAGGGGATTTATCGCAGTCCCGTCCTCAAAAAGGCTGGCAGCATCATCAAAGACCCACACCATCCTGGCCACACACTCATCTCCCTGCTACCTTCAGGTAGAAGGTACAAGAGCCTGAAGACTGCAACAACCAGGTTCAGAAATAGTTACTTCCCCACAGCCATCAGGCTATTAAACCTGGCTCGGACAAAACTCTGAATATTAATAACCCATTATCTGTTATTTGCACTTTATCAGTTTATTTATTCATGTGTGTATATATTTATATAATGGTATATGGACACACTGATCTGTTTTGTAGTAATGCCTATATGTTCTGTTGTGCTGAAGCAAAGCAAGAATTTCATTGTCCTATCAGGGACACATAACAATAAACTCACTTGACCAGATTATCTTCTTATCTGACACCTCCTTGTCTCCTTCTCACTTACTCCACCCATCTGCCTGCCCTCACCTGAAGAAACAACAAACTGCAGATGCTGATTTATACCAAAGATAGACAAAAAGTGCTGGAGTAACAGCGGGTCAGGCATCATCCTGGTGAGAAAGGATGGGTGACGTTTCGGATCTGGACCTTTCTTCAGACTCCATCTTCAGTCTAAAAAAGGGTCCTAACCCGAAATGTCACCCGTTCTTTTTCGCCAGAGAGTTACTCCAGCACTTTGTGTCTCCTTCGCTTGCATCTAACTATAGCTTGCCAGGCTTTGCCCCACCCCCACCTCTCTTTTTTACTTTTATTCCTCCTTATGAGTCTACCTTTCAGACTAATTACAGTTAGCCTGAAGAAGGGTCTCGACCCGCAATGTCACCTGTCCATTCCCACCACAGATGCTGCCTGACCCACTGAGTTCCTCCAGCACTTTGTGTTTTACTGGAGAGTATGGTCCATCAGAAAAAAAGCAGAGTCGTGGAGTAACTCAGCAGGTCAGGGAGCATCCCTGGAGAACATGGATAGGCAATGTTTCGGGTTGGGACCTTATTTCATACCCACATCAGTAAGGTACACAAAAATGCTTGGAGAAACTCAGCAGCATCTATGGAGTGAAGGAAATAGGCAACGTTTCGGGCCGAAACCTTTCTTCAGACTGATGGGGGGTGGGGGGAGGCGGGGAGAAGAAAGGAAAAAGGAGGAGGAGCCCGATGGCTGAGGAGAGGTAGGAAGGGGAGCTACACATCAGTAACATAGAAACATCGAAAATAGGTGCAGGTATAAGCTGGCTGATCATCGAAAATCAGTACCTCGTTTATGCTTTTTCCCTATACCCCTTGATTCAGTAGATCGTCTTTCTCCTGTGACGGGGCCAGAGAGATCAAGAAAGGGGAAAGAAAAGTGTCAGTGATAGGACAAGTGAATTTAAGGGCAGGGTGGAAGTTCATGGCAAAGTTAATAAAATCAACGAGTCCTGTACGGAGAAACTCAGCGGGTGCAGCAGCCTGGAGCGAGGAGATGCAACGTCTGGTCGATCTTCAGACTGATCAGTATAGACGGTGATGAGAATAAGGAGAGTGAAAGATATGCAGTATCGATTAAAGGGATTGTAAGCTGTTTGTGGTGTGGAAATGAGAAGCTAATGCGAAGGGAGAGAGAGGTAATGCCAGCCTGCAGACTCCCCAAGCGGATATGAGGTGCTGTTCCTCCAGCTTGCGGGTGACTCAGGCTGGAGCTAAGTGCTCCAGTATTTGGTTATTGCGGACCGAGCGGAGGTGTTCTTTTTTTTGCATATCTGGAAAGACAGTTCTGTCAGACCTGGAAGGACTTGCTGCATTCTTGCGGTTGTTTATGATTGCGGAGGGAGCGGTTTTGCGGAGTGTGTGGCGGGTGGAGGGGTCACGTTGGAGTCCTGTATGGAGGTACATGCAGTCATCGCGGAGAAAGAGTCAAAGTGTATCAGATGCTGCTAGACCAGCTAGACTCCAGTATTTTGCTTTTTTTTGCTAAAACAGATCTGCATTTCCTTGTGTTTATGATTCCTTTGTCTGCCTTCAGTCTATGGCCTGTGTCTGCCTTTCTATCCACAGTCCGACACCCTATTGTCTCCACATGACGGCCCTGGGCCTGTACTCCTGGAGTTTAGAAAGATGGGGGGGGGGGGGGGGGGACCTCAAGAAACTTACCGAATAGTGAAAGACTGGATAGACTTGGTTTATAACTCTCTGCTTATAGAAACTTACAAAATTCTTAAGGGGTTGACAGGCTAGATGCAGGAAGATTGGCCAGGGGGGTGCTTAAGGATATCCTTTAAGACCGAGATGAGAAAGACACACAGGAGTGGTGATCTCTGGAACTCTCTGCCACAGAGGGTAGTTGAGGCCAGTTCACGGGGATCAATACTGAGTTGGATGATCAGCCATGATATATTGAAAGGCTCGAAGGGCTGAATGGCCTCTCCTGACCTAATTTCTATGTTTCTATTGTGAAAGGCCTGGTAAGAATGGCACCACACGTGGGAGAGTCTTGGACCAGAAGGCACAGCTTCAGAATATAAGGATGCACCTTTTAGAAAGGAGATGAGGAGGAATTTCTTGAGCCAGACGGTAGTGAATTTGTGGAATTCATTGCCACAGAAGGCTGTGGAGGCCAGGTCAATGGATATTTTTAAAGCAGAGATTGACAGATTCTAGATCAGTAAGAGTGTCAGGGTTAATGGGGAGAAGGCAGGAGAATGGGTTTAAGAGGGAAATATAGATCAACCATGATTGAATGGCAGAGTAGACTTGATGGACCGAATGGCCTAATTCTTCTTCTATTACTGGTGAATTTAGTTAGTTAGTTTAGTTTATTGTCACGTGTACCTAGGTACAGTGAAAAGCTTTTGTTGCGTGCGAACCAGTCAGCGGAAAGATTATACATGATGACAATCAAGCCATCCACTGTGTATAGGTACATGATGGCGGGAATAACGGGAATAACAATCAGTGCAAGGCTCTTGATTAGTTAGAAACAAAATAAGTGTCAACGGTTTATAATACGGGGAGATGGCATTTTATCTCTAATTTTTTTACCTATAAGGAAAAGGGGAATAATGAGAATAAAAAACGTAATGTGCTTCTAAAGATAGAAAGATCAGACTTGATTGAATGGCAGGTTTCAAGGTAGACTCAATGGAGACCAAATGAAGAGATTGGAGTGTCTCCGAATTTCTATTCCACATTTTAATTGTTGGGGATGTAGGGCCTTTCCAAAATTTAAATATTAATTTCTTCCCAATACTAAACCATAGTCAATAAAAGTTCTATGACTCATTGTTATTGATAAATCGGTTTCAATTTCTGGGTCCTGAGTTGGTAAATGTGTGGAAATTTGACATTTATCACATATTGAGAAAATCTATGTATATTTTAACTGTACGTTTATGAACAATAATGTATATGTTGTAAAACTTTCTAATTTCCTTTTTTCCCAAGTCTCTGAAATTTTTCCAGAAATATTATATATATATGATATCATTTTTTATCCATATTTGGATGTTGTTCAAACATTCCTCTAATATTTCGCGAACATAGTTTCTAATTAGGCTCTTGACGGGGAATGGCACCAGACTTGAATGGCAGAATAGACTCAATGGGCTGATTGGCCAAATTCTACTCCTAGAACCTATGAACTTATTCTGTGTCTACAGTTTGTGGGCCGGATTGCACACATTATTCTTGTGGAATTGAAAACAGACAGAACAATATGGAGGAAGTTATTATTATTGAGTTGTCAGATTCCAGCTTCCTTTCCAATTTCAGCCTCTCAAATTCAATGGGGCTGTTGAGAGACGGATATTTTCCATACTTACGCAGCACTATAAATTGAACGTTTATTTATAGCTTTTGTTATCTATTTTGCCCCTTTCCTTCCATTCTCTCCCTCAGTGTTATCTGCTTTAGACGGAAGGGCAGTCAGTCTGAAGGCAGAACATTTCTTGTTAGAGGCAAGAAAGACACAAAGAAAGACACAATAAGCTGGAGTAACCCAGCGGGTCAGGTAGCATCTCTGGTGAAAAGGAATAGGTGTCGTTTCGGGTCAAGACCCTTCTTCAGACTGAGAGTCAAGGGAGAGGGAAACTGGAGATATGAAGATGTCCAAAGGAAAAAATAATGTATGGAAAGAACAAATCAAGGCCAGAAAAGATGATCAAGGAAAGGTGGAGCCCACAATGGTCCATTGTTGGTTGTGGAAGAGGTGATAATGAGGGGGTACGAACAGTGAGACTAGTGGGACAACTTGGGTAGGGGAGGGATGGAGAGAATGCAAGGATTACTTAAAATTAGAGAAATCAGTATTCATACCGCTGGGTCCAAGCAAAATACTGTATGAAGTGCTGTTCCTCCAATTTGCATGTGGCCTCACTCTGACAGTGGAGGAGGCCCAGGTCAGAATGGGAAGGGGAATTAAAATATTTGGCAACCGAGAGATTGCGAAGGCCAAGGTTTAGTGAAACGATCGCCCAGTCTGCGCTTGGTCTCGCCGATTATATAGGCGTCCACACCGAGAACAATGGATGCAGTAGATGCGGCTGGAGAAGGTGCAAGTTTCTTCGTACACATTTCTTGTTGACTTCCAGCCCCAGACCCAGATTTGTAGGTGGCATGGTGGCGCAGCTGGTAGAGTTGCTGCCTTATAGCTCCAAAGACCTGGGTTCAATCCTCACCTCACGTACAGTCTGCGCAGAGTTTGCACCTTCTCCCTGTGACAGCCTGGATGTCCTCCAGTTTCCACCCACATTCCAAAGGTGTGTGGATTTGTAGGTTAATTGGCCCTCTATAAATTTCCCCAAGTGTGTAGGGAGCGGATGAGAAAGTGGGATAACATAGAACTGGTGTGAACGGGTGATCAATTGTCAGCATGGACTTGTTTCCATGTTGTATCTCTAAACTAAACATAAACATAAAGCCTATACAATCACAATATCACAATCATATTCGCCAAGTATGTTTTGGTGTATTGGTTGTAAAGTGTTTGCAACAGTTTTCGGATGGATAAAGTGTGAATAAACATTTCATTAGATCAGGACTGTGTTTAATTGCAAAATTGGCGCTCACTCCGTGACTTCCGCTTAGTGGCAAGATGGCGCCGAGGACGTCATTTCCGGTTAGCGGCAAGCTGGCGCCGAGTGCGTCATTTCCAGTTCGTGGCAAGAAGCGAGAGGGTGCTGTCAAGATGCAGAAGACGCTGTTGAATAATTCAAGAGAGCTTACTGCTCTGTCGAAGGTGAGTGTTTTGGTTAGACATTATTTAAATATACAAGGAACATACGAGGAATTTCATTTACCATGTCAGTCACACAAATAAAAACCAATGCAACACACAAAATACATTTTAACTTAAACATCTACCTCAGTGACTCCTCCACATTCCTCACTGTGATGTAAGGCGAAAAAAAGTTCAAATCTCTGCCCATCTATGCTCTCCCGCGGTCGGGGGCCTCGAGCCATCCGTGGACGGGACGATCTTGACTCCTGTAATCGGCGGCGTTTGGGCCCTATGCATCGGGGAGATCAGTTCCTGCATCGGGGGGGATGTCAGCTCCCCTGCTCCGGCGAACGGACCCCGTGTTGGGGCTGGTCGAGCCGCTGCGTCGTTGGAGCTCCCGAATAGTCCCTTTGGGGGGCTCAGTCAGTCCGAGGAGGCCTCCAGCTCCATTGATGGTAGGCCGCAGATCGGCCGGAGATGCGACCCGGAAAACAATTGCGTCGCCAGAAAGGTAAGAAACTGAAAAAAAAAAGTTTCCCCCAACCCCCCGCCCTCTACCCCCACATAAACAAACCGGAGAACATTTACACAAACTTTTAACACACACACTAAAAATAGAATAAAAAGACAAAAAAACAGACAGACTGTTGGCGGGGCTGCCAATTGTGCAGCGCCCTTGGTGGTACCGCACTTCTAGTGGGAAGTGCTCTACCAGAAGAGACCTGTTATGAAACCTCCAAGAATGAAAAATAAATGAGTGTGACTAAGATTCCAGGCTGTCAAAGGCGCTAGGCTGATATTCGCTCCCTTCCCCTCTCACCTTCCTCCACTTTGTCGTCAGATTTTCCATGGTAACAACTTCAGGGAAATAATTGCACTTGGTTTGATTTACAAGGTAGAAGCATTGGATTTTATCAATAAGATAGTCGGCATGTTGTGATGAAGGGCCTGTTTCTATGCTGTATGATTCTAAGACGCTTTGAGGAAATAATTCCTAAATTTCTTGCATAGAAAATATCATTTTGAATCGCAGAATCTTAGAATTGTTCAGCACAGAAACAGGTCATTTCAGTCAAACTAATCCAGGTCGATTGTGGTGCCTATTCCGTTTGATCAATCGATCAATCGATCAACCAATCAATCGAATCTTCAAATACGAGTAGGAAAGAACTGCAGATGCTATTTTAATGCCGAAGATTGACACAAAATGCTGGAGTAACTCAGCGGGTCAGGCAGCATCTTTGGAGAAAAAGAATAGGTGAAGTTTCGGGTCGGAATCCTTCAGACTGAAAGTCTCTAAAGGACGGACTCGATGCGCCGATGGGCCTATATCCGTGCTGTATCTCTGAGCTAAACTATACTCTACCAGCTGCACCACCGTGCACCTTAAGATGGGTCCCGACATCTGTTCATTTCCTTCCACACATGCTGCCTGGCCCGCTGAGTTCCTCCAGCAGTTTGCTTTTTGCTGTCTTTGTTTGCTCACACCAGTTTCCCATTGTCCTTCCTGGTGGTAGATTTAGTAGGGGTTTAGGAGGAGATGTTGGAGTGACCTGGGTAAGTACGTGCTTTGCATTTTGCACCCATTGCGTTATAAACACAGAAATCCATTTGTTCGCAAGAAGCTTTCACAAACAAAATTACCAAACAGCAGAAAAGAACACAAAGAGCTGGAGTAACTCAGGGGGTCATGCAGCATCTCTGGAGAACGTGGATGGGTGATGTTTTCGGGTTTGGGACCCTTCTTCAGACTGATTGTAGGGTTGGAAAAGAAGGCTGGAAAAGGGGAGAGGCAGTGTTGCGACCCAAAACATCGCCTGTTCATTCCCTCTACTGATGCTACCTGACCCATTGAGCGTGAATAAGGAGAGAAGAAGGCATTATGATAGATGAGGGTGGGATGGGTGGAGTAAGTAACAAAACGTCGAGATGAACAGAGACAAAATGGCGTCAGATAAGGAGATGAACCGTGACAAAATGGCGTCAGATAAGGAGAGAATAGGATATCCGCCAACCTAAATTGTTGCCAATTACTCTCCCCCACCCTGATTCCACCTATCACTTGCAGGCTTGGTCCTGTTCCCATCTCTCTTGTCCACCTTTCTTCACACTACTCCACACACAGACTGAAGATGGGTCCCAAAACCGCATCAACGTCTACCCATTCCCCCCACAGATGCTGCCTGACCCGCTGATTTCCTCCAGCACTCTGTATTTTGCTTCGGATTCCAGGATCTGATGTTCCTTGTGCCTTCACTTAACAAAGAGTGATGACTACTTCCATTCTGTGAGTTTCTTTCAGATTCCCATTTTGACCTTCTTCAAGAGAGAATCGTCAAGAGTGTCTAATTGTCTTACCTAGTGAAAATGGAACAATAAAAGTATTACTTGCAGTAGCTTAACAGGTCTGTAAACACAATAATAGATATCATAATAAAAAAAACATTTCAATAAATCAAAGAAAATATTTTTGCTAAAATGTTTTTAGAGCAACCAGGACAGTTTCTAGTTCAGAGTTTAATTTAATATAAAGCATTGAAGTAATACAGCATGGAAACAGGCCCTTCAGCCCTCTGAGCCCACACTGACCATCAATCACCCTTTCACACTAGTTCCATGTGATCCCACTTTCTCATCCATTCCCTACACACTGGGGGCAATTTACATGGATCAAGTAACCTACGAACCTGCACGTTTTTGGAATGTGGGAGGAAACCAGAGCACCAAGAGGAAACTGACGCGGTACAGGGAGAACATGCAAACTCCACACCGACAGCACCCGGGGTGAGGATCGAACCCAGGACTCTGGCGCTGTGAGGCAGCGGCTCTACCAGGTGGGTCACTGTGTCAGCGTTTGTAGAGTTCAAAGGACTGATAGCTGTTGGGAAGAAGCTGTCAGTGACAAATCTTGAATCTGGAGGTCGCAGGTTTCAGACTGTTGTTGCTTCTTCCCGATGGTAGGAATGCAATGGGAGTGTGGCCAGGGTGGTGTGGGGCCTCGATGATACTGGCTGCCTTTTTGAGTCAGCCCCTCCTATACAGACTTACGTAATGGTCACGTTCCGTGAACTCTTGGGTGAGACAGATTTCAAGTGTCAGAATTACTGTCTTTCTCCTTTCGGGCACTTTCTGTGGTGCGCAGCCTTCTGGGTAAACACCACCGCCATTAACGGCTTGTATTCAATGTAAACCTAAGTGATCATAAAATATTGTAGAAATTGCAAACTGCTGTGATTGCACTGGATACTTGGTACAGAAATGTTTGTATAAGTGCGAGTTTACGTAACTTGCCTATTGCATAAGTCAGGGAGTGTCATGTTCATAAGACAGATGAGCAGAAATTGGCCATTCGGCCCATCAAGTCTACTCTACCATTCATTCATGGCTCATTTATCTTTTCCTCTCAACCCCATTCTCCTGCCGTCTCCCTGTAATCTTTGACATACTTACTAATTAAGAGCCTGTCAATCTCTGCATTAAAAATACCCAATGACTTGGCTTCCACAGCCGTCCGCGGCAATGAATTCCACAGATTCACCACCCTCTGACTAAAGAAGTTCCTCCTCATCTATCTAAAGGTGTGTCCTTTTATTCTGAGGCTGTGCCCTGTGATTCTAGACTCTCCCACTAGTGGAAATGTGCTCTCCACATCCACTCTATCCAGGCCTTTCACTATTCAGTAAGTATCAATTCAGTCCTCCCCTCATCCTTCTAAACTCCAGTCCAGAGCTGTCAAACACTCAATTTACATTAACCCAATCATCGCTGGCATTATTCCCGTAAATCTCCTCTGGACCCTCTCCAGCAAATCCCTCCTCGGGTATAGGTCCCAAAATGGCTCGTAATACTCCAAATGCAGTCTGACCAGGCCCTCAGCATTACATTCCTGTGTTTTATGTTCTAGTCCTCTCAAAATAATTGCTAAGTGTCTCTAGATTCCTTTGAATCCTTGGTCAACAACTCCACACCGGGATCGCGTAAAGTTACACTCTTGCATTAAAGCACATTGGGATGCCAACCAATGAGGCTCCCTCCCTGAGTGTAACTCCGTAGCTGAGGGATGCCCTGTACCGCACTCTCTGGTAACGTGAGCTGTGACAGACTGAATCCAGCCAGCCGTGATCTATGATTTTTTGACCCGAGGGCAAGGTTTCAAGCAGCTTGTAGACTCTCAGTCAGACTGCAGCTGCCGATCTTCCACAGCCGCAGAGTCAGAGGGAGGCGCGGTGTGGAAACAGCCCCCTCCCCCCCCCCCCCCCCCCCGGCGCGCTGAGATCACTGCCACCATCAGCCGCACATGTTCTCACCGGTCCTGTCCCAACCCACTTGTTTACGCCACATTCTTATCGATTACTAATCTCACTGGTACCCCATCCCCACACTCTCCCTTAAAACACACACCTACCTGCCCACACTATCCCTTAGTCACACACAGCTACCTGCAATACCTGCCCACATTCTTCCTTAAAACACACACCTATCTGCCCCCACGCTCCCTTAAAACAAACCGCACCCCTGTCCCCACATTCCCTTTAAACACACCTGGCACCCTGCTCCAGTTTAGTTTACAAACTGTACAGGAAGGAACTGCAGATGCTGATTTATACCGAAGATAGACACAAAGTACTGGAGTAACTCAGAAGGTCCGGTGGCACCTTTGGAGAAAAGGAATAGGTGACTTTTTGGGTTGGAACCCTTCTTCAGACTCAGACTCTGAAGATGGGTTCTGATCTGAAACATCACCTCTTCCTTTTCTCCAGAGATGCTGCCTGACCCACTAAGTTACTCCAGCATTTTGTGTCTATCTCCAGTTTAGTTTATTATTATTGTTGTCATGTGTACCGAGAGTGAGTTGGATGTGGCCCTTGTGGCTAGGGGGATCAGAGGGTATGGAGAGAAGGCAGGTACGGGATACTGAGTTGGATGATCAGCCATGATCATATTGAATGGCGGTGCAGGCTCGAAGGGCTGAATGGCCTACTCCTGCACCTAATTTCTATGTTTCTATGTTTCTATGTTTCTATGAGGTACTGTGAAAACCTTTTGTTGCGTGCTATCCAGAGAAAAGACTATATGTGATTATAATCAAGTCATCCACAGGGTACAGATACAGGATAAAGGCAATAATGTTTAGTGCAAGATAAAGTCCAGTTGCAGATAGTTCGAAGGTCTCCATTGAGGTAGATGTGAAGACAGGACCCCTCTCTAGCTGGGGAAAGAATGGGTCAGTTGCCTGATAACTGCTGGGGAGAAACTGTCCCTGAATCTGGAGATATGTATTTTCAAACTTCTTAGTTGAAAACCAAACTAAACTAAAGTAACCGGGGTAAGACTGGTTCCCGATTATGCTGGTGGCCCTGCCGAGGCAGCGTGAAGTGTAGATGGAGTCAATGGAAGGATGCTTGGTTTACGCGATGGTCAGGGCTGCAGCCGCAACTTGCTGCAATCTTTTCGGGTCTTAAACCCCTGTCTCACTGTGCGAGTTGGCCCACGAGTGACCCCGAGTTTTCACTCGTGGTGATCACGTAGCGGGAACGTCGGAACTCGCGCGTTCAACTTGTCCACTCGTGGCGCTAACGGCAGGTACTCGGGAAACTTGTTAACTCGTGAAAAAAATCAAACATGTTTGATTTTTTCCACGAGTCAAATTAACTGTTCAAGTTAAAAATGGAAACATTTAAACTCGTTGCAGTAACGTAGTGGCCCGTGCGTTTACCTTAGTGTCTCGTGAGTCTATCGTGGAACTTTTTTATAATCTGAAAGGGACTGAACCAAAATAGTATAATATGTATATACATATTATATATATTATATATTTCAATTCCAACCCGAAGCAATTGAGAGGCGATTTCTTGGGGCCGTGTAATTTAACGTGTGTCTTTGCTTTTAAAAGTGAGCTTGTTTAATTGTTTACGCTGCGCTGTGTTTCGTGTTGGGGAGAGTGCTGCTGTACAATGCTTTCGATTTTATACTGCCCTCCCCTTCCACAGAAAAATGCCTAAATTTGTCTTTGTGCCCGCTCTCCTGGGAGCAATCCAAACCAGGCAATGAACCCTCAGAGGCTTCGCGTTCCTTGCTCTATATATGACCTCGCTCGCTCGCAACTGTATGAACGCTCGATCAACCAGACATCGGCCAACACGGAGGCCTGATTACTGAAAACAAAGTCAACTTGTACCAGACCTCATCATCTTCCTTCCGACAACCCGTAACCACGGCACCACACTTTCAACTTAATATTTAAAGAATATATTATGGGACATTGGATTGTCTGAAGAAGGGTCCCGAGCAGAAACGCCACATATGTGTGTGTGTGTGTGTGTGTGTGTGTGGCTGTGTGTGTGTCTGTGTGTGTGTCTGTGTGTGTGTGTGTGTTTGTGTGTGTGTCTGTGTGTGTGTGTGTGTGTTTGTGTGTGTGTATCTGTGTGTATCTGTGTGTGTGTCTGCTGTCGGGTCCCGGCGGCCGCTCAAAGTCACCCGAGTTGCTTCCTTCCTCTGAAGTGGCGGCCAGTCCTGCTGTCTGTGTGTATCTCTGTGTGTGTGTGTGTATGTGTGTGTGTGTGTCTCTGTCTGTCTGTGTGTATCTGTGTGTGTGTGTGTGTGTGTGTGTGTGTGTGTGTGTGTGTGTGTGTGTGTCTCTCTCTCTCTCCCTCTCTGTCTATCTGTGTGTATCTGTGTGTGTCTGCTGTCGGGTCCCGGCGGCCGCTCAAAGTCACCCGAGCTGCTTCCTTCCTCTGAAGTGGCGGCCAGTCCTGCTGTCTGTGTGTATCTGTGTGTGTGTGTGTGTGTGTGTGTGTGTGTGTGTGTGTGTGTGTGTGTGTGTGTGTGTGTGTGTGTGTGTGTGTGTGTGTGTGTGTGTGTGTGTGTGTGTGTGTGTGTGTGTGTGTCTGCTGTCGGGTCCCGGCGGCCGCTCAATGTCAGTCACCCGAGCTGCTTCCTTTTTAAAAATTATTTAAAATAGAGATCCATTGCAAAAAAAGTATTTAAAAACATAAAACAACAAGAAATGCTTGGTTACTGGAGGATGCGCATTTTCCCATTGTAGATCATATCAATAGATGCCGCCGCGCTGAAATAACTCAAAACCACAGGATGGAGATGTATTTTAACATTGTTGCTTTATTAAAACATACCTTCATTCACGGTTGGCTCAAGAGTAACGGGAGAGGAACTTGGTAACGCGGGAGAGGAACTTGGAACATCGCAGCAATGACATACCCGTGGGAACTCGGTTACACACTTGATCATAAACTTGAAGTCTCGTGCACAGCCACGAGTCTGTCACTCGGGGTACCTCGTGGGTCAACTCGCACAGTGAGACAGGGCCATAAGTTGGAGCTGTTCCCAAACCATGCCGTGACAACAACTCCTAGGCTCAGGAATGGCCGATAGAGTTTAATGCAGATAAGTGCGAGGAGTTGCACTTTTGGGAAGCCAAACCAGGGCAGGATCTTCACAGTGAATGGCAGAATCCTGGAAAGCGTTGTAGAGCAGAGGGATCTAGGAGTGCAGGTACATTATTCCTTAAAAGTGGCTTCACAACTTGATAGGGCGGCCAAGAAGACTTTGGTACATTGGCTTTCATTGGTCAGGGTATTCAATATAGAAGTTGGGGCATTATGTTACAGTTGTACAATATGTTGGTGAGGCTACATTTGGATGACTGTGATCAGTTATGGTCCTACTATAGAAAGGATGTCAACAAGCTGGAAAGAGTGCAGAGAAGGATTACAAAGGTGTCAGCACCCACAACGTCTGTGCCAAACGTGAAACCAAGATAAACTAATCTCTCTTTTTTTGTTGTTTATTTCAACTATGTCATAACATAATGCATTCTATGTACAACCTCTAGTTTTATGTTTTTGAAAAGGAAGTAAAAAAAACAAAAAATAGAGAGAAGAAAAAGAGGGAAAATAGAATTGTAGAAAATAGAAAAACGTGAAGTGCGCATATATGAAAAGAAAAAGTAGAAAGTAGAAATAGGAGAAAAAGACCCTTAAAAAAGAAGATTTCAAACACTTTAATCTCTGCTGCACATAATCCATATCCTTCCACTCCATGCATACCTGTGTGCCAATCTAAAAGCCTCTTAGATGCCACGATCCTGTCTGCCTCCAATCTGGAGGCTAACACTAATCCCTTGCTGATGTTCGTGTTTGATGTTAGGATTAGGATAAGGGCAGCACAGTGGCACAACGGTAGAGTTGCTGCCTCATGGCTCCAGAGACCCGGGTTCGATCCCGACTACAGGTGCTGACAGGGGGAACGTTTAAAGGATGTTTGCGAGGCAAGTCTTTTACTCAGAGGATGGTGGGCGCTTGGAACGTGCTGCCATGCGAAGTGTTGGAAGCAGATACAATGGCAATGTCTGAGTGGCGTTTAGATGTTTTAGTGACGTTTAGGTTGCACATAGTGTGTAGGATGATGCTAGTGTATGGGGTGATCGCTGGTCAGCACGGTGGGCTGAAGGGCCTGTTTCCGCGCTGTATCTCTAACGTCTCCAGTGTCTATGGGTACCAGGCACGAGCTCCAACTGTAGCGAATCCTTGGCATTCCTGAATCTCCATTCCATTCTTTACAATGTACAATGCAAACAATGCACAGTGCAGGGCTAACAGAGCGAGGCTGGAGCTGGACTAACCCCAAGGTCCCTGGTGTAACGTGAGCTTGGCTTGACAATCTGTCAAATCAATTAAGCAGCCCAGACAGCCATTAAATATCCCAAACACATGTGGGACCTCCGACCTGATATTAATATTACATTGGGGTTTTGTTGTGCTGTGCCCCAGAGCCCTGCTGCTTGCACGCTGAATAGAAGAACAACGTTCATTCGTTTGCCCTCTATTGTCTTCCCTCGTTCTTTTATCGGCACCCTCCTCCCCTGTTGCCTCCCACTCCTCTTTTCTCTCGGTAACTGCAGGATAAGCCATTTCCTAGACTCCCTGACTGAGTCTGTGGTGCATGACCAAGGGTGCGCCGCTCTTCCGGAAGCCACATCTTTCCCATTCAGCTCCTTGCCCGCAATTCCAGATGGTCGTGGGACCATTCTGAGGAAGAGCAGGGCTTAATGTCCACGCTCATAGTTATTCTTAAACAGATTAACTGGTCATCACTGCAATGCTGCTGTTACACAGAGTCTACAGGGAACTGCAGATGCTGGTTTACTAAACAAACCACAAAGTGCTGGAGTGACTCAGCGGGTCAGGTAGCATCTTTAGACTCTGGACTTTTGAGATAAAGCACAGTGGCACGTAGATAAAGCACAGTGGCACGTAGATAAGGCACAGTGGTGCAGCGGTGGAGTTGCTGCCTCACAGCGCCAGAGACCCGGATTCGATCCTGTCTATGGGTGCTGTCTGTGCAGAGTTTGTACGTTCTCCCTGTGACTACATGGGTTTTCTCTGGGTGATCCGGTTCCCTCCCACACTCCAAAAAAGTACAGGTTTGCAGGATAATTGGCTTCAGTTAAATTGTAAATTGTCCCTCGTGTGTAGGATAGTGCTAGTGCACGGGGCGATCGCTGATTGGAGCGGACTCAGTGTGCCGAAGGGGCTGTTACCGTGCTGTAACTCTAAAGTCTAAAGTCTAAAAGTCTAAGGAGTTGGATGGTTTCCTCTGTACCGAACTATATTTGATGTTCAATGTTCCATGGCAGCAGCGGAGGTCAGGATTGAACCGGGATCTCTGGTGCTTTGAGGCAGTTGTACTACCTGCCTTGCCGCTGTGCCATCCGCAGGAAGAAAATTATTACTTTCTCACGCGTCATTGAACTTTATTGAATGGAGTTAACTCTTCATTTTTTCCATGTCAGATTCCCACATGGTTTCCGTTCTGATGAGATTCTGCTGAGAGCTGGCGCTTTGTAGCGCTGTCCTACACACTAAGGACAAGTTGCAATTTTACACAAGCACTGTAGGAATGAAATGTATTAATGTACTTTATCAGGCAGCTCATCCTGACTGGGGCAAATTTAAAATTCATTACATGAAAGGTAATCTCCATTAATGAGATATGTGATACAGAACCCTTGAATCACTACAGTGATCTTATAAAGGCCAAAGCCTCCAGTTCTACAAGGATTGCACTAATTCCTTGCAGATGTTGAAGAATGATGTTAGGATTAGGATAAGGGCAGCACGGTGGCGCAGCGGTAGAGTTGCTGCCTTACAGCGCCAGGGACCCGGGTTCGATTCGGATTATGGGTTCTGTATGTATGGATTTTGTACGTTCTCCCCGTGACCTGCGTGTGTTATCCCCGGGTGCTCCGGTTTCCTCCCATACTCCAAAGACGTAAGTTAATTGGCTTGGTAATATTGAAAATTGTCCCTTGTGTAGGATAGAATGTACGGGGATTGCTGGTCCGTGTGGACTCGGTGGGCCAAAGGGCCTGTTTCCCATCTGTATCTCTAAACTAAACTAAACTAAACACAAATTCTTCCATCGACCAAAGAAAATGCTGGAGTTTTATACACGATTAATTTATAATCTCACAGGGGCTTCTTACTACTAAATCACAGAACATTAAGCTTTTACACACACTAATCTGATTTTAATCTCATTTTATAGTCTCCACATTCCTATCAACTCTTCCCAGTTTCTACCCTTCGCCTACTCACTGCTCATCTACAATTTACAATGGCCAGTGCATCTTTGGAATGTGCCAGGAAGCTGGAACGCCCACGGTAAATCCACGTGGTCACAGAGAGACCGTGCAAGCTCCACTGAGACAGTACCCGGGGACAGGATTGTACCCAGGACACTGACGCTCTGAGGCAACAGCTCAATCAGCCCCACACTGAACCTACTGAGCCCAAACTATCAGTAACGGGCACTGCAGGATTTATTCCAGCTATAAGACTGGAAATTAGAATTCCTCCTGGCCTCTTCCATTCTTCCTGATTTATTTTAGAGATACATCCTTCAGCCCATCGAGTTCATGTCAACCATTGATCACCTGCTCACACTGGTGCTATGCTATCCCATTTTTTTTATCCACTTCCTACATATTAGGGGCACTTTTACCAACAAACCTGCACTTCTTTTGGATATGGAAGGAAACCGGAGCACCCAGAGGAAGCCCATGCAGTCACAGCAGAACGTGCAAACTCCACACAGACAGCACCCATACTAAGGATCGAACTAGCGGCTCTACCACCTCCGCCACCGTGCCGCCATCATCTACAGCTGCCCAAATCCTTAGCTCAGGATTTCCCTTCCCAAAAATGTCCCTTTTCTTCTGCTTTCCAAATCTACGCCTCCGACCAAAGACTCGGTCATTAAACCTGACAATTCTTAATGTAGTTTGGTGTAAAATATTGTTCGATAACAGTTTTGCAAAGTGCCTTGGGACAATTTGTTACATTGAATGGACTTTATGGGGGCAGGTTGTTGTTGCTGAAGCACAAATAGTCTGTTATTATTGCTAAATTGTATTTTCACACAAAGTTAATTGCAGCTATTAATATTACTGCCCATGTGAAACGTATCCAATTAAACCAATAATGAAGTCATTAAAATTAAGCTCAATAATAATGTATCTTCAGCATTATGAGCCCTGTTTATGTTTATAAGTCAAGACACATTTGACACACCTCTTTACAGTAAACCCTCGTTTTAACAGACCTGTAGGGGTGGAAGATTGCAACCTTCACGTGGTCCGCCCTGTTTCGACTAATGCAATCAACTCGACGTGCACAAACAGATGATCAAATGGAACAAGTTGTCCTGCAACTTTAGGCTGTGCACGCCACACGACAGAGGAAGAATAGACCTGCATATAACGGCTTTTGGTTATAGCGGACTGACCCACCAATGGCTGCCCATGCCACCTCCCTGGCTACGCCAGCCACCACCACCACCACCGCACTCCAGCTGCCCACAGACCGTGGTCATTGACTCCACCGATCCACCTCTGCCTGGCTCACCTCTATCCTTTTATGGACATTTGACTTTGTCTATGGAACGCTATATTGGCACAGCGGCAGAGTTGCTGCCTCACAGTGCCAGAGGCCCGGGTTTCGACCCTGACTACAGCTGCTGGCTGTACGGAGTTTTACGTTTTCCCCGTGACCTGCGTGGGTTTTCTCCGAGATCTTTGGTTTCCTCCCAAACCCCAAAGACGTACAGGTTTGTAGGTTAATTGGCTTGGTATAAACGTAACATGTAAAATTGTCCCTGGTGTGTGGAGGGTAGTGTTAACGTGGGGGATCGCTGGTCGGTGCGGAATCGGTGGGCTGAAGGGCATGTTTCCGCGCTGTATCTCTAAACTAAACTGATGCGCTACAATGCTGAGAACTATATTCTGCACTCTGTATCTCCCCCTTTGCTCTCCCTATTGCATTTGAGTTTGGCATGATTGCATTTATGTATTATCTGATTTGATCTGTGGATGTGCAGAGGGTTTTTCCACTCGTGGGAGAGTCTAGGACCAGAGGGCAAAGCCTCAGAATAAAAGAACGTACCTTTAGAAAAGAGACAAAGGGGAATTTCTTTAGTCAGAAGGTGCTGAATCTGAGGAATTCATTGGCATAGACCGCTGTGGAGGCCAAGTCAATGGATATTTTTAAAGCAACCCTTGATTAGTAATGCCCCTGTCCCACTTAGGAATCCTGAACGGAAACCTCTGGAGACTTTGAGCCCCACCCAAGGTTTCCATGCGATTCCCGGAGGCTTTTGCCAGTCTCCCTAATGGTCGAAAGTGATTTCCGCTTCTCCTATAGAACATAGAAGAAGCGGAAACCACTTTCGACCATTAGGGAGACTGACAAAAACCTCGGGAACCTCCGGGAACCGCACGGAAACCTTGGGTGGGGCACAAAGTCTCCAGAGGTTTCCGTTCAGGTTTCCTAAGTGGGACAGGGGCTTTGGGGTGCTGAAGGTTACGAGGGGAAAGCAAGAGAATGGGGTTGAGAGGAAAAGATAGATCAGCCATGATTGAATGGTGGACTAGACTTGATGGGCCAAATGGCCTAATTCTGCTCCTACGACTTATGAAATGATGAACATGATTGGATTTGGATGCAAAACTAAGTTTTTCCCTGTACCTCAGTACATGTGATAATAATAATAAGCCTAAACCTCATATCCAACTATGTCTACCAGTCACCTCCAGTTTGTTGGCAATTTCCAGTGGCCAATTTTTTAAAATGTGGCAATGAGACAGATTGTGCTCTAATTATTTCCTAACAGTTTAAGGTGTTTTGTTTACATTTATTTATATTTAGTTTTTTTAAATTATTTTTATTTGTAATTATTTAAATCTACAGTTTTACTTGAATTTTATCTTTCGCCTAACAGTTTAACATCTGCCCGATGAATAGTGAAGTTACAAGAGTCAAGAGTGTTTAACAAGAGTCAACAAAATAGTTGGAAAACCTTGAAGGATGTGTCCTGGGTTTAGAACCATGGATATGTTATCTGAAGTTTAGTTTAGAGATGCAGTGCGGAAACAGGTCTTCGGCCCACCGAGTCCATGCTGACCAGTGAACCCCGTACACTAGCACTATCCTACACACTAGGGACAATTTACAATTATTACCAAAGCCAAATTAACCTACAAACCTGTATGTCTTTGGATTGTGGGGGGGGGATCCGGAGCACCTGGGGAAAATCTACGCAATCACGGGGAGAATGTACAAACTCCATACAGACAGCAACTGTAGTCAGGGTTGAACCCGGGTCTCAGGCACTGTAAAGCAGCAAGTCTGCCACTGCGCCACTGTGCCATTAAGTCGTCTGGAGATATGGAGTCTCTCCGTCACCCAAGGTCAGTTCCAGTTCAATTTGGACAATTAAACTGAGTTCCCTTCTAAAATTGGTTACAAATAAATTCCAATATGCCATTCTAAGAGAGAAATAAGAAACTGCAGATGCTGGAATCTCGAATAAAATATATAGCAATGGAGGGATATGTATTAGATGGCAGCCAGATGAGATTAATTTATCTTGGCATCTTGTTCGGCATAAACATTGTGGGCCGAAGGGCCTTTTCATTACTGTTTACCCCCTTCCCCCCCCCCGGGCCGGATTTACGTATTTCAGCTTAGGGCCTCGAGATCTAGGGGGGCCTCTGCTCGGCACCAAGGTGTACTTTTGAGATAGTGGCGTTGTTACCCTACCATCGATTCTGGAGGCCGAACCATTGGAAGTGCCAAAGCACCACCTGACCCACCTCGGGGCTCCAACATCACCGCCCATCTAATATTGCCGCCGGACCGGACCTCCCGAACATCGCCGCTGGACCGGGGCTCACCGAACATCACCGCCGCACCACGCCCTACTCACCTCGTCGCCACACCGGGCTGGCCCAACCGCGCCGCCCCATCGACCATCCGCCCACCGGGACCTCCCACGCATCGTCCGCCGCCCTCCAGCAGCCCGCAGCCGTCGCCTTACCTACATCCTGGACTCAGCACCGGGCCTGAAGCCTCCACGCTGCTGATTCCCACTACCCTGGGTTTGACTGCACTGGGTCCTAGTGCTAGTGTCCATAACCCTGGTAACCTCAGTGGCTGTTCCACTGGGTCTTCCCCATCCCCCTCAAACTATGTGACCCCTGCTCTTCCCCACCCACACTACAGTCTTCATGCCCCCCTCCTCCCTGACCACCACCAGCCCCCCACCAGACATCGCCTCATCCTCAGTTCACTCACCTGCCTTCCTCCGGCCCCAACCCCCATCCCTGCCGGGCGTTCACCATCCCCCCTGACCTCCCTCTCTCCGACACCAAACGGTCGGTCCTCAGCAGAGGTCTTACCTTTGTCCCCCTCCGTCCCCACCTCAATGAGTTCCGCTCCCACCATGACTTGGAGCTCTTCTACCGACGCCTCTGCCTCACAACATTCTTCCACGGAAAGGAGTCCTTGCCCCACCATTGATGATCTCTTTTCCCATCTCCAATGAACCCCCTCCTCGTGGACCCCCCCCTCATAGCCTTCCGGCTTTAGACCTTCTTATCCAAAACTGCTGGCGGGGCATCAACCACCTCAACTTCTCCATCAGAACGTACAGCCATCAACTCACTCCGCAACAACTGGGTAATCAAACCCGCCGACAAGGGAGGTGCCGTGGTAGTCTGGCGCGTGGTGGATCTTTACAAAGCTGAGGCCACGCCCAACTCTCGGACACCTCCTCATACCCCCTGGAGGGCCCCTGCCCCCCCCCCCCCCCGAGCCTCCAACCTCATCATTCCCAGCCCCGCACGGCCCAACTTTACCTTCTCCCCAAAACCCACAAACCTGACTGCACCCGGCAGACCCATTGTCTCTGCCTATTCGTGCCCTACCAAACTTATTTCCATATACCTTGACCCCATCCCATCCCCACTGGTTAAATCCCTCCCTACCTATGTTCAAGACACCTCAGACACTGTCTCCGTCGTCTCCGGGCATTCCATTCTCTAGGCCCCAAACCCCTCGTCTTCACAATGGAAGTCCAGCCACTCTACACCTCCATCCCCCACCAGGATGGTCTCAAAGCCCTCCGGTTCTTCCTCGACCGGAGAATCAACCTATACTCGTCCACTGATACTCTCCTTCACCTAGCGGAGTTGGTCCTTACCCTCAATAACTTCTCGTTTGACTCCTCCCATTTCCTCCAAATACAAGGCGTAGCTATGGGCACGCGCATGGGCCCCAGCTATGCCTGCCTCTTTGTCGGGTACATCGAACAATCCTTGTTTGAGGCGTACCAGGTACCCATCCCTGACCTCTACCTCTGTTACATCGACGACTGCTTTGGTGCTACCTCCTGCACCCACACACAACTGACTGACTTCATCCGCTTCACCACTAACCAATCCGACACTCAAATACACCTGGACCATTTCCGACACTTCCCTACCATTTCTTCACCTCACTATCTCCATTGCAGGTGATAAACCTCTGACTGACACCCACTGACTCCCATGGCTATCTAGACTACTCTTCTTCCCACCCTGCTTCCTGTAAGAACTCCATCCCCTACTCCCAATTCCTCCGTCTACGCCGCTTCTGCTCCCAGGATCAGGTGTTTCACACCAGGGCATCGGAAATGTCCTTCAGGGAACGGGGGTTCCCCTCCCCTACTATAGATGAGGCTCTCAACAGGGTCTCTTCCATACCCCGTTACACTGCTCTCTCTCCCCATCCCCCCACTCGTAACAAGGGCAGAGATCCCCTGGTCCTCACCTTTCACCCCACTAGCCGTCACATACAACAAATAATCCTCCGTCATTTTCCCCACCTCCAACGTGACCCCACCACTTGCCACATCTTCCCATCACCCCCCCCGTCTGCTTTCCGTAAAGACTGTTCCCTCCGCAACTCACTGGTCAATTCTTCCCTTCCCTCCCGCACCACCCGAAAGTCCACAGGCTGAGCAGGGCAGAGATTCACGCTGGCGGCCCTCGGTAAAGGGATCCCAGGGCTCCACGATGTTGAAATCAGCGCGGCCCGAGGCTGGGAGCTCCGCAAACCACAGCTCCATGATGTTGAAGCAGCAGGCCCAACACTCCAGAGCTTCAAATTTTCAAACCAACTGCTAAATGACAACATACAGTAGGATCTAAAAGTGTCACACTGTCACTGTCGGGTAGTCATGGTCCTCTAGTCGTGAGGGTGGGGGATTGGTGGGGGGGGGGGGGCTCACAAGTGAAATGGCTTAGGGCCTCTCTTCATCTAAATCCAGCCCTGCCCCCACCCCACACCCTGCCACCAGAAAGGCTGCAATTGTTTAAGAAAGTGGCTCATCACAGCTTTCTCAAGAGATGAACAATGAATTCTCCTAGCCATCTGCAGTAAGTTAATAAACCTGGAGTTCTCTTCATTAATGCCATTAAGCTGGAAAGAGTGCAAGGAAGAAATTATGAGGTTGTTGCCGGGACTCGAGGGGCATAAACTATCGGGAGAGATTGGGCAGGCTAGGATGTTATTCCTTAGAGCGCAGAAAACTGAGTGGTTGTCTTATAGAGGTGTATAAAATCACGAGGGGAATAGATGGGATGAAGGCACAGCAATTTAATGTGGAAAGGGAAAGATTTAACAGGAACTTGAGGGGCAACTTTTTCACACAGAGGGTGGTGAGTATATGGAACGGGCTGCCGGAGGAGGTAGTTGTGGCAGGTACAATATTTAAGAGACTCTATACCTAGATGCCAAGATAACAACATTGAAGAGACTGCTGGACAGGTACATGGATAAGACAGGGTTGGAGGGGTATGGACCAAACGCGGGCAAGTGGGACAAGTGTAGAGGGGGCATGTCGGTTTGCAAGGGCAAGTTGGGCTGAAGGGCCTGCTTCAATGCTGTATGACACTATGACTCGATGATTGTAAGGAACCTGAGCGGTATCCTTTTCACTCAGAGGGTGATAGGTTTGTAGAATGAGCTGACAGAGGTGGTAGTTGAGACAGGGTCTATAACACCATTTAAAAGACAGGTGGACAGCTACATTGGTAGAAAGGTTTAGAGGGAGATGGGCCAAATGCAGGCAAATGGGACTAGATGTAAAACTTGTGATGACTCCATGACTGTGACTAGCTTAAATGATCTTGGTTGGCATGGATGGGTTGGGCCGAAGGGCACTCTTTAATCTCTATAATATATACTATAGTTTACTCATGTGCAACTAATTTACTGTCCTCTTGACACTAAGCAAATCAAATTTGACTGTAGCTACCGTGTAGGTTTCAAAATGCTGAGCACTCTTTAAGCAGTACTATTCCTGATGACACTATGACTCGAATGTGGGCACATGGGGCTAGCTTAGAGGGGCATCTTAGCGGGCATGGACGAGTTGGGCCGAAGGGCCTGTTTCCATGCTGCAAAGCTCTATGATTCCAAAATGGGCTAAATGGGACGAGCTTAGATGTGGCATCTCGGTGGGCATGGAGGAGTTGGGCCAAAGGGCCTGCTTCCATGCCATGTGAATCTAATAGACTGAATGCTGGGGGTTAAATGAAAAGGTGAAGGTGGCAATAGATGGCATTGTGTCTGAGGCAGACCGCAGGGAAAGGTGTGGCAAGCGTTAACAAGGTCTGCCCGGTTCACTGACTGATTTGATCCACAATGTCGGATGTTACAGGTGGAGTCAGTGAGAGGGTTAACATTCAGTGCTCAGCTGGTAGACTGTCATTCACTTCCTGCTGTTCACACTAATGAGAGCAAGCAACAGGGGCGACGACAAAACCAAAGGCAACTGATATATTCGCCATATGGTTAGAAAACTAAAAAAAGACTGGATGGAAATGCATGTGTTATTGAAAAGGATGATTTTCTAAATCAGTGGTTTGGGAAGTACTGCATTAGCCTTGTACTGCTATCCTTTGGAGGAGATTCCCCATGCCAATTAGGACAGTTTTGAATAATAATAAAAAGGATCATTTTAGTTTGGTTTGGTTCAGTTTAGAGATACAGCGGGAAAACAGGCCCTTCGGCCCACAAATCCGCAGCGACCAACAATAGTATACTAGCACTATCCTACACACTAGGGATAATTTACAATTTTTACAGGAGCCAATTAGCCTACAAACCTACATGTCTTTGGAGTGTGGGAGGACACCTGAGCACACAAGCGGTCACAGGGAGAACGTACAAACTCTGTACAGACAGCACCCATAGTCAGGATCGAACCTGTGTCTCTGGCGCTGTAAGACAGCAACTCTGCCACTGCTATGAACCACAAATATTATAAAATAATTATGCGTCTCAATATCAGAAAGTCTAAATTATTGAAAACGGTTTAATTTTAATTTTTAACCAATTGATTTATATTGGCTCTCCTAATTTTAAAAAGATGGGAGAAGATACATGTGCAACTGTCCCTGAAAACAATCTCATTCGTAATAACTACTCATTATAGGATATTAAGGTCTCACAGGTGTTTTGAGAGTTAATATGCCATTGATAAACAGCAACAATGCTAATATGTCCCACTACACTCCCAATCTCAATTTAAAAGCGTAAGTAATGGTAGGAGAACATTCATTATAATCATACTGCATGGAAAGAGGCCCTTCACCCATCCCCTCCATGCCAACCAAGATGTCCCAACTAAATTAGTCCCAATTGCCATACAGACGAGCACCCATAGTCAGGATTGAACCTGCACCTCCGGCGCTGTAATGCAACAACTCTACCACTGTGCCACCTTAGCCTTTGGCTATCTATATTACTAAAAGTCTGATCTTGACCACTTCCTGTTGTTCTGTATATTGATTTTAGAAAAAGCGCAGCCACTTACGGCTGTGTCTTTTGGCCATCTTACTCTGAGTCCCCCTCCGCTGCACAGGACAAGAGAATTTTTCCCATCGATTAAAAATAAAAGAGTTATTAGTGTTTAAAAAATATTGAGATTCTCTCTCCTGAAGGCCACGCCCCTTCCGGAGGCACAATAAAACCCGGACAAGTGGAGGTGCCTCAGTTCTCTGCAAGATGGGGGAGCGAGACGTCGCAATTCTCAGTCTGAGCTGTGAATAGCATTGAACTACTATATGTGAGTGGTTTTACTGACCTGTCAGTGCCCTTAATGTGGTTTGAAAATGTAGTTTGAAAATGCAAAAGTATGTTTTGGTTTGAAAGTGCTAAAGCAAGCTGTGTTGTCTTTGGTTTTGAAAGTGCTAAAGCGAGCTGCCTTGCCTTTGGTTTTGAAAGTGCTAAAGCGAGCTGCCTTGCCTTTGGTTTTGAAAGTGCTAAAGCGAGCTGCCGCTTTGGTTTTGAAAGTGCTAAAGCAAGATGCCTTGCCTAATTAGAGCTGCCTTGCCTAATTAGAGCTGCCTGCTAGATAATTAAAGTCTAATCTTCACCACTTCCTGTTTGCGCTTTATATTGATTTTAGAAAAACACTACCACGTATGGCTGTGACTTTTAGCCATCTTACTCGGAGTCCCCCTCCACTCATCAGGTGCTGAGGATTTTTCCCATCGATGAAAAATGAAAGAGTTGTTAATGTTGAGATTCTCTCTCCTGTGAATCACGCCATAAAGGACACGCCCTTCTGGTGGGAGGGGGAGGGACTATAAAACCCGGAGGTGTGGGCGTGGGTCAGTCTCTGGAAGATGGGGGAGGGAGAGGTCATGACTCGCTGTCTTTAGTGGCCTTGCACCCTGCTTGAAATGGTATGAAACTGCACTTGAATTTGGTGCCCTTGCACCCTGCTTTAAATGGTTTTTCAAGGAATGGCCGTGAGTCAACTGCGAGCCCACCAGCCGTGAGTGAGTGAGCTGCCAGCACAACAGGCTTGAGTGAGTGAGCCGCCAGCCGAAGAATCCATTCATCCCACAATGTCCATACTAGTCCCTTCAGCGCACAACACCCATACTAGCGCTCCAGAAACCCCCCCCCACTGGCCACCAATATTGGAATTGGTGGAGAGGTGGAATATTGCGTTGGGGGACCAGCCCTCCCGTGTGATGCTTGGACACAACAGGTCCCACTTAGTCTAGTTGAATGATATAGGCCAACTGGTAAATTGGATGAGTCAATAGCAGATGGAATTTAATCCTGAAAAGTATGAAAAGAAGATTGACACAAAATGCTGGAGTAACTCAGCGGCATCTTTGGAGAAAAGGAATGGGTTATGTTTTAGGTCGAGATCTTTCCTCACACTGCGAGCCAGGGGAGAGGGAAACTGGAGGTCTGAAAAAGTACAGAAAAATTCTGTACCTTTGTTCTGCACCTTTTCATACCTCTAGTTTGTAGATACAACAAGGAATCAGGGCCTTTGGTTCATCACCTAAAGTCTTTCCGTCTAAAGAAGGGTTCTGAAATGTCACCTATTCTTTTTCTCCAGAGATGCTGCCTGACCCACTGAGTTACTCAGCAATTTGTGTTCCATGTTTGGTGCAAATCAGCAACTGCAGTTCCTTCCTGCACGACTATGAGATGATATATTTTGAATGAATGAATGAATGAATGAATGAATAAGTTTATTGGCCAAGTATTCACATACAAAGAATTTGCCTTGGTGCTCCGCCCGCAAGTGACAACATGACATACAGTGCCAGTTAGGAATGACACATAAAACATTCAACATTATTGATTAAACATGTGAATTAAATAAAATACCAGAGCAAAAGGAGGCTACAAATGTTTGGTTATTGAGTAGAGCTACTACTCGTGGGAAAAAAGGTTTTAGTAAGGGTCAGGCATATACCATGAATTGGAAAGGTCGCACAGGAGGTTTACCACAATAATGCCTGGATTATGGGGTATCAGCCATAGACTGGACAGACTTTGGATTGTTTTCTCTGGAATGCCGGAGGTTGCAGGGAGACATGATAGTAGTATTTGAAATTGAGCACCCGGAGAAAATCCATGTGGTCAGTGGGAGAACGTATAAACTCCGTTAAGACAGCACCGGCAATCAGGATTGAACCCAGGGCTCTGGCACTGTAATGTAGCAAATCTGCAGCTACGACACTGTCCCTCCCCTGTCTATATTTGCAAAACTTTCATTGTTCGATTCACTATACTCAGTAAGTAGCAGGTCATAGAGTCATAGAGTGATACAGTGTGGAAACAGGCCCTTCGGCCCAACTCGCACACACCACCAACAATGTCCCAGCTAACCTTGTCCCACTTGCCTGTACTTGGTCCATATCCCTCCAAACCTGTCCTATCCATGTACCTGTCTAACTGTTTCTTAAAGGATGGGATAGTCCCAGCCTCAGCGACCTCTTCAGGCAGCTTGTTCCATGCAAAAATGTACCCCTCGGATTCCTATTAAATCTTTTCCCCTTCACCTTGAACCTATGCCCTCTGGTCCTCGATTCCCCTACTCTGGGCAGGAGACTGTGCTTCTAACCAATCTATTCCTCTCATGATTTTGTATACCTCTGTAAAATCTCCCCTCATCCTCCTGCACTCCATGGAACAGAGACCCAGGCTACTCTCCCTATAGCTCACACCCTCTAGTCCTGGCAACATCCTTGTAAATCTTTTCTGAACCCTTTCAAACTTAACAATATATTTCCCATAACCTGGTGCCCAGAACTGAACACAATATTTTAAATGCGGTCTCAGCAACGTCTTAGACAACTGCAACATGGCCTCCCAACTTCTATACTCAATATTCTGACTGATGAAGGCCAAAGTGACAAAAGCCTTTTTGACCACCTTATCTACCTATGACTCGACCTTCAAGGAACCATGCACCTGTACTCTTAGATCCCTCTGCTCTACAACACTACCCAGAGGCCTACCATTTACTGTGTAGGTCCTGCCCTTGTTCGATGTTCCAAAATGCAACACTTCTCGGTATAAAATTCCATCAACCATTCCTCTGCCCACCTGGCCAATCGATCCAGATCCTGCTGCAATCTTTCACAACCATATTCACTATCATTCACTTTTGTATCATCAGCACACTTGCTAATCTTGCCCTGTATGTTCTCATCCAAATCATTGATGTAGATGACAAACAGTAACGGGCCCAGAACCGAACCCTGAGGCACACCACTAGTCACAGGCCTTCAGTCCGAGAAGCAACCTTCCACCATCACCCTCTGCTTCCTTCCATGGAGACAATTTGCCATCCATTCAGCTATCTCTCCATGAATCCTATGCGATCTAATCTTCCAGAGCAGCCTACCATGCGGAACCTTGTCGAACGTCTTACTGAAGTCCATGTATACAACATCTACAGCTCTGCCCTCATCAACCTTTATGGTCACGTCCACAAAAAAATCAATCAGATTTATGAGACCCAACTCCCACGTACAAAACCATGTTGACTATCCCTAATCAGCCCTTGCCCATCCAAATGCCTGTTTAACCTATCCCTCAGAATACTCTCCAGTAACTTACCAACTACTGATGTTAAGCTCACCGGCCTATAGTTGCCAGCATTTTTCCCCGCAGCCCTTCTTGAAAAGAGGCACAACATTTGCCACCCTCCAGTCTTCCGGCACCTCTCCTGTATTTAAGGACCACTCATAAATTTCAACCAGGGCTCCCCCAATTTCCACTCTAGTTTCCCGCAATGTCCTCGGATATATCTGATCAGGCCCCGGAGATGTGTCCACCTTCAAACACGACAGCACCTTCAGTGCTTCACCGTCAGCCAAGCTTCCTTACGTTTGCCTGCTTTGCCCTTCACTCTAACGGGGACGTACACACCCTGAGCTTTCTTCAGTACCCTTTTAAAAACATCCCACTTGGCTGATGGTCCTTTCCCCTCAAATAACCTGCTCCAGTCAACTTGAGCGAGACCTTCTCTCATACCTCCAAAGTTGGCCTTACTCCAGTTGAGCATTTTAACACGTGGACCCACGTGGGTGATAAAATGAATCCCTGAAGTTAGCTGATGTCAAATCGGTGAGTCATTTGATGTTGGAAGTACGTTTCTACACGACTGCTAACACACACCAGCTGATCTGTGGGCTGGGGAAACAGCTGTGTGCAAACTGCACCAAGATGAAGCTACACTAAAGGAGATGATATTTCTGCAGGAATAAAACATTATCCCACCATACCTTCATCCATTGGATAAAAAGCCCTACGAACTGTCTGAAGAGGGCTTGAAACGTCACCTATCCATGTTCTCCAGAAATACTGCTTGACCTGCTGAGTTTAGTTTTGTTTATTATTATGTTATATGTACCGAGGTACGGTGGTAAACTTGCTGCATGCCATGTAGTCAAAGATAGGACTATACATGATTATAATCCATCCGTCCACAATGTATTGATAAAGGATAAAGGGAACTACATTTTGTGCTCGTTAAAGTCCTATTAACGATAGTTTAAAGGTCTCCCATCAGTAGATGGGGGGTCAGGACCGCTCTCTCTCTCTGATGAGAGGAAGTTTCAGTTGCCTGATAACAGCTGGCAACAAACTGCTGCTGAATCTGAAGTTGTGCGTTTTCAAATTTCTGCTCCTCTTGCTTTAGACTTCAGAGATACAGTGTGGAAACAGACCCTTCAGCCGATAAACTAGTTCTATCCGACACACTCGAGTTAATTTACAGAAACTGAGGATCTTGGAGTAAAACCCACGCAGGTCACAGGGAGAACGTATAAACTCCGTACAGACAGCACCCGTGGTCAGGATCGAACCCGGGTCTCTGGCGCTGTAAGGCAGCGACTCTACTGCTGTGCCACCCAAAGGGAGAAGGGGGAAGAGGGAGTGACCGGGGTGAGATCGGTCCTTGATTATACTGGTGGCCTTGCCGAGGAGCATGAAGTGTTGATTCAGTCCATGGAAGGGAGGTTGGTTTGCGTGACAGGTCTGGGCTACGTCCACAACTCACTGCAATTTCTTGTGGTCTTAGATGAAGCTATTCCCAAACCATGCTATGATTTTGTGTCCCTTTGTGTGTTACCCAGCATCTATAATTCCTTGTTTCTACAATGCAAACTTCCAGTGGTGTAGATTAAGTTGTACAGTTAGCATTTATCTGGTTTTATGGAAGAATAAACCACTTTATGTTTATGACGTCTAAATACATTCAAACTGCATTTATTTGCCAATGATTCACTCTGTGCCTCTGCTGAGTACTATTTGTTAAAATCAGTTTCTGATTGGTTCTGTTATGCAGCTAGCTAATAATACAAACAGATTAGTGTAAGATTTTTTATCCATTAATCACGAAATCCATTACTGTCAAAATATGAAGGCGAAACTCAATTATTATGCCTCTCCCGAACTCAGTGATGAGTTTCCGAATGTACAAATTCTTTTATCCCAATTGGCAGCCTAAATGTGTTGGAAGGAACAGCTGATGCAGGTTTACTCTGAAGATAGACATAAAGTTCCGGAGTAACTCAGTGGGTCAGGCAGCATCTCTGGAGAAAAGGAATAGGTAATGCTTCAGGTTGAGATCCTTCTTCAGACTGCGAGTCGGGGGAGAGGGAAGCTAGAGGTATGATGACCAAGGAAAGATGGAGCCCATAATGGTCCATTGTTGGCTGCAGAGGGGGTGATGACGAAAGGATATGAACAGTGAAACTAGCAAGACGACTAGGGTGGGGGAGGGATGGAGAGAGAGGGAATGCAAGGGTTACTTGAAATTTGAGAAATCAATGCTCACACAGCTGGGTTGTAAGCTGCCCAAGTGAAATATGAGGTTCTAGACAATAGACAATAGACAATAGGTGCAGGAGTAGGCCTTTCGGCCCTTCGAGCCAGCACCGCCATTCAATGTGATCATGGCTGATCATCCCCAATCAGTACCCCATTCCTGCCTTCTCCCCATATCCCCTGACTCCGCTATTTTTAAGAGCAGTATCTAGCTCTCTCTTGAAAGTATCCAGAGAACCGGCCTCCACCGCCCTCTGAGGCAGAGAATTCCACAGAGAATTCCACTTCCACTGTTCCTCCAATTTGCGATGGGCCTCACTCTAACAGTGGAGGAGGCCCAGGACAGAAAGGTCACTGTGGGAATGGGAAGGCGAGTTAAAATGTTTGTTAACCGGGAGATCACCTAGGTCAAGGCGGGCTGAGCATACGTGTTCGATGAAATTCTGATTGTCTCTCTCACTCTCTGCATCAGGCACCCCTGGTGAAAAAGGTCACTCTGAGAAAGGAGTGAATACCACACTCACTGACCATCCCTCCTACCGGATTGGAGCTGCCAGTTGACTCGTGCAAGAGTTTATACCGGGCCCATCGACTTTCAACCTGATGGCTCAATTGAATAGAAAGACGCAAAGTGCCGGAGTAACTCAACGTGTCAGGCAGCAGCTTTTTAGTTTAGTTTAGTGATACAGCGTGGAAACAGGCCCTTCGGCCGACCGAGTCTGTGCCGACCAACGATCCCTGCGCACAAACACTAACCTACACATACTAGGGACAAGTTACAATTATTATCAAGCCAATTAGCCCACAAACCTGAATGTCTTCAGAGTGTAGGAGGAAACCGGAGCTCCGGGGGAAAACCAACGCAGGTCACGGGGAGAACATACAAACACTGTACAGAGAGCACCAGTAGTCAGGATCGAACCCGGGTCTCTGGCGCTGCAAGGCAGCAACTCTACCGCCATCTCTCGCTGGAGAAAGGACACAATGTGCTGGAGTGACTCAGTGGGTCAGGCAGCATCTCTGGAGATCATGGACAGGTGACGTTTCAGGTCGGGACCTTTCATCAGACTCAGGGTGGGGGTGTAAAGGGCCTGTTCCACTGGACGTGGTAAATCAAGAGTTCTCCCGAGTTTCCCCTGAATCGAACTCGGAGATTTACGGTAATAGCCGCTCGTAGGTACTCGGGCCTCTCGTGGACACTCTCCGCACTGTTGAAAAAACTTCACGAGCTTACCGCGTTTCCCGAGTACCTGCCGTTAGCGTTACGAGCCGCTAAGAGACGTCCCGAGCTCCGACGTACCCGCTACGTACATTCTACGTACTTGCCACGAGTTTCATTTTTTTTAAAACTCGGGAGAACTCTTGGGTAAACTCGTATAGTGGGACAGGCCCTTAAGAAAGCTGGGGCAGCGGTGAGGAGAGGCAGGACAAATCATGGCAGGTAATAAATCGGTGGGCACAGGCAAGGGGAATTTTTGACAGACAGATAGTTGGAACAAAGGTCAGTGTTAAAAGCAGAGGATGTGAGATAGACAGATCGAAGAGGTGAGATTTGTGAAGCCAAAGGAAGGGATGTGTGGGCGGAGGGGGGGGGGGGGGGGGGAGGGGAGAGATAACCGTGCATCCAGGTGGGGCACAGGCGGGGGGGGGGGGGAATATGGGGAGAACATGGACAGGTGGCGTTTCAAATCGCGACCCTTCTTCAGGCTGATTGCAAGGGGGGCGGTGGGGTAGAAAGTGGAGAGAGTGACATATTCTTCATTAGTAAGGGTGTTAAGGGTCATAGGGAGAAGCAGGAGAATGGGGCTGAGACATAAAGATAGATCAGCCATGATTGAATGGCAGTGTAGACCAGATGGGCCGAATGGCCTAATTCTGCACCCATAACTTACAAACTTATGAAAGCAGGTAGAGAGGAGAGGCAGGACACAAGGTGGGGGCAGGGGGTGGTCAGCGGGGAGCAGTGGTGGGAAAGGGGATCTCGTGGATAGGTGATGTTTCGGGTCGGGAACCCTTCTTCAGATTCTGTTGAGTGATGGATCAGAAAGATGTGTTAGTGATGATGAGCAATACAGTGTGGGTGAACAGCCCACAATCTACATTCTGTTGCTTTGATAATATATGCAAACAACATTGTGTAACGCCTTTTAAATTAGCCCACCCTGAACATGGTACACTGCTGTGGAGTAAATGCTTGGCTCTGCTTCTTGCTAAGTGTCAGAAGCGCCCACCAGTACCGACTGCTGAAATGTAAAAGGATGGAACTGGGACTTGTTTCTACGTCAGAGGGTTATTTTAATTTAGTCTCGTTGCTATTTAGAAACCTGACTCATTACTTCCTGAGAGCAGAAAAATGCTTCTAGAGGTTGAGCATTGAGATGCGAGTGGGATTTAGGTTTTGGATGGTGGTCTCCGACCCTACTCTGCAGGTTTAGTTTGGTTTAGTTTATTCTGTGGTTTAGTCTGTGGAATTCTCTGCCTCAGAGGGCGGTGGAGGCAGGTTCTCTGGATGCTTTCAAGAGAGAGCTAGATAGGGATCTTAAAACTAGCGGAGTCATAGGGTGTAGGGAGAAGGTAGGATCGGGGAACTGATTGGGGATGATCAGCCATGATCATATCGAATGGCGGTGCTGTCTCGAAGGGCTGAATGGCCTACTCCTGCACCTCTTGTCTATTGTCTATTGTCTATCATTGTTTTTTGGTTGTGTGCTATCCAGTCAGCAGAAAGACTTTAGATAGACACAAAAGTAACTCAATGAGTCAGGCAGCATATAACCATATAACAATTACAGCACGGAAACAGGCCCTCTCGGCCCTTCCAGTCCCTGCCGAGGAGCATCTCTGGAGAAAAAAGATGGGTGACATTTCAGGTTGGGATCCTTCTTCAGACTGAAAGTAGAGGCAGTGGGCGGGATCTGGATAGGAAAACTATCACGGCAGGCAGGCAATCATTGTTTCAGCATTTGTATACCTCCATTTCCCTGCCCAACCTCTTCCTTTTGCTCAGGCCCCTCAAGTCCTGGCTCAACCCATTCATTCCCATTCAGTTCTGTCGCTATCGTACTTCATTCGTGTTTTACAGTAGCTTAGACTACACCACAACCTCTGCACTGCCAGAGCCGCTGCCTCACAGCACCAGAGACCCAGTGTCAATCCCGACCTCAGGTGCTGTCTGTGTGGAATTTGCATGTTCTCCCTGCGACTGCTTACGTTTCCTCCGGGTGCTCTGGTTTCCTCCCTCATCCTAAAGACGTGCGGGTTTGTCAGTTAATTGGTCGCTGTAATTAAACCCGCATGTGTAGGGAGTGGATGAGAAAGTGGGATAATGGAGAACTAGTGTGAACGGGTGAGCGATGGATGACGCAGACTCGGTGGGCTGAATGGCCTGTTTCCCTGCAGTATCTTTCAATCAAAGCCATTCTGCTCTTTTGAATGCATCATTGTATTTAATGCTGTGTTTATCATTACTGTATGTATACAGTTTACTCTGTGAGATTCAGGTGAAGAAAGAATTTCATATCATCTAGGTATACGTGACAGTAAACTAAACTGAATATGGCTGAGGATTTGACTTCAGAGTCACGTGAGTGACTACGTGAAGAACTCGCCAGCCCGCATGCGTGTCATTACGTCAATCGCATTGCCCCGCGGACTGACTGGGAGGCGTGTTGCTCCTCCAGCGGTAAGTTTCAAAAAAAACCTGAAGGTAAGTTTTGAACTTATTTTTCAGGTTGTGCTTTCTTGCAGGAAGCTCTTTTACAGAGTTCCTGCTGGATGTCGGTCCCGGGGTCTAATTCTGTCCCTGCGGGGAAACCCGGCTCGGGGAACCCCGGCTACGGAGACCTTGTTTCGGGTCGGGAACCCTTCTTCAAATTCTGTTGAGTGATGGATCAGAAAGATGTGTTAGTGATGATGAGCAATACAGTGTGGGTGAACAGCCCACAATCTACATTCTGTTGCTTTGATAATATATGCAAAACAACATTGTGTAACGCCTTTTAAATTAGCCCACCCTGAAACATGGTACACTGCTGTGGAGTAAATGCTTGGCTCTGCTTCTTGCTAAGTGTCAGAAGCGCCCACCAGTACCGACTGCTGAAATGTAAAAGGATGGAACTGGGACTTGTTTCTACGTCAGAGGGTTATTTTAATTTAGTCTCGTTGCTATTTAGAAACCTGACTCATTACTTCCTGAGAGCAGAAAAATGCTTCTAGAGGTTGAGCATTGAGATGCCAGTGGGATTTAGGTTTTGGATGGTGGTCTCCGACCCTACTCTGCAGGTTTAGTTTGGTTTAGTTTATTCTGTGGTTTAGTCTGTGGAATTCTCTGCCTCAGAGGGCGATGGAGGCAGGTTCTCTGGATGCTTTCAAGAGAGAGCTAGAGGGATCTTAAAACTAGCGGAGTCATGGGGTGTAGGGAGAAGGCAGGATCTGGGAACTGATTGGGGATGATCAGCCATGATCATATCGAATGGCGGTGCTGTCTCGAAGGGCTGAATGGCCTACTCCTGCACCTATTGTCTATTGTCTATTGTCTATCATTGTTTTTTGGTTGTGTGCTATCCAGTCAGCAGAAAGACTTTAGATAGACACAAAGTAACTCAATGAGTCAGGCAGATCTCTGGAGAAAAAAGATGGGTGACATTTCAGGTTGGGATCCTTCTTCAGACTGAAAGTAGAGGCAGTGGGCGGGGATCTGGATAGGAAAACTATCACGGCAGGCAGGCAATCATTGTTTCAGCATTTGTATACCTCCATTTCCCTGCCCAAACCTCTTCATTTTGCTCAGGCCCCTCAAGTCCTGGCTCAAACCATTCATTCCCATTCATTATGTCGCTATCGTACTTCATTCGTGTTTTACAGTAGCTTAGACTACACCACAACCTCTGCACTGCCAGAGCCGCTGCCTCACAGCACCAGAGACCCAGTGTCAATCCCGACCTCAGGTGCTGTCTGTGTGGAATTTGCATGTTCTCCCTGCGACTGCTTACGTTTCCTCCGGGTGCTCTGGTTTCCTCCCTCATCCTAAAGACGTGCGGGTTTGTCAGTTAATTGGTCGCTGTAATTAAAACCCGCATGTGTAGGGAGTGGATGAGAAAGTGGGATAATGGAGAACTAGTGTGAACGGGTGAGCGATGGATGACGCAGACTCGGTGGGCTGAATGGCCTGTTTCCCTGCAGTATCTTTCAATCAAAGCCATTCTGCTCTTTTGAATGCATCATTGTATTTAATGCTGTGTTTATCATTACTGTATGTATACAGTTTACTCTGTGAGATTCAGGTGAAGAAAGAATTTCATATCATCTAGGTATACGTGACAGTAAACTAAACTGAATATGGCTGAGGATTTGACTTCAGAGTCACGTGAGTGACTACGTGAAGAACTCGCCAGCCCGCATGCGTGTCATTACGTCAATCGCATTGCCCCGCGACTGACTGGGAGGCGTGTTGCTCCTCCAGCGGTAAGTTTCAAAAAAACCTGAAGGTAAGTTTTGAACTTATTTTTCAGGTTGTGCTTTCTTGCAGGAAGCTCTTTTACAGAGTTCCTGCTGGATGTCGGTCCCGGGGTCTAATTCTGTCCCTGCGGGGAAACCCGGCTCGGGGAACCCCGGCTACGGAGACCGTGGGAATCCCGGCTCCACGGGGGAAAGCCGGCTCAGGGTACCCTGGCCATGGAGACCGCGGGGAATCCCGGCTCCGTGGGGAGACCCAGCTCGGCGGGGACACCCAGCTCGGAGAAACCCGGCTACGAAAGCCGCGGGGGAACCCGGCTCTGTAGGGAGACCCGGCTCGGCAGGCCGGTGGACTTCGGACAAGCACGGCCAGGAGGGTTCACCTCCTGCAGTGGGATATACTCCAAGGAGGGGAGTCATATCAGCGTGGGTCTCGGGGGCCCGCGACAGCGCCTGGTGCAGGGCTGCATTATATTTCCCTCTCTGAGGAGGGGAGCGTAGGCAGTCAGTTTTGGGCTGACTCGCAATTCGGTGGTATGACGGGGGGAACATTCCACGACACGCCAGCTGCGTGAAGAAAATAGGAGGGTTCCCCTCCATAGGTACGTCCTCGGACGTTTTCCCAGGTGGAATGTGGATGCGTCCGCAGGGCGGTCATCCCACTGAGGAGATGCTCCATCCTGATATGGTCCGTGGACGGGACCACATCAGCGCAGGTCTTGTCGGGGTTGCAGGGCTGCTTACAAATCTCCCTCTCTGTGGAGGGGAGTGCGAGGAGTCAGTGTGTGACTGACTCCCAACTCCGAAGTATGTCCGTGAAACATACAGGAGTGCATTACAGCACAAAGTGCCGGCAGTGAACAGCGCTATCTGGGGAGACTATGGATCGCGAGGCCAGCAATGTCCAGCTGCCGAATCTTCTCCTTGGAGAAGACCTAGCCAAACAGGCAAAAAAACCTGGATGAGGAAGTAAAGCTGTCGGACCAGTCAAGGTACCTACGACGAGCAAAAGCCTCACCGTTGCGACTCCATCGGCAGTAAGTGGTTCACTGAAGCTGGTGGCAGCTTGAAAGCTGATTCTCTGGGCAGAGGTCTTTCAGGCCAATACCCAAGCCGGCCCTGAGGTGAAAATGTGCCATCCACGCACCCCAGCAGTCCTATCCTCCAAACTCAAGGATGCAATCAGAACCTGAGGATGGAAACAGAACCCGCATCAGGGGCCTTTGGGCGCACCATAGGACCACCGATAACCATGGAGGTAGGTTGGTCTGGTTCTTTCCAAAACACGGGGTGTATGGACTAGTTACGTGTGGTAATAGATTACACTGTTTTTGCACGAATATCGACGAAAAAACATCAGATCTGTTTATACAAGGATTTCAAATTGAATTTCCTTCAACTTATTGCCACCCATACAACATACACCAAATTGGACATCTATTCATTCCAAACAAAAAGGTTTGGGTGTCCAAGCAGATATCCAAACAAGCAAAAGATGGATGATGTTGGATCACCCTTGATTAACTCACATTCACATGTGCAGTAAAGACTTTTTAATGGGACACTTCATTACTGTCTAACAACGGATTTCCATAGGATACATTATGGCATACATTGACCTCAAAGATGCATACTATTCAGTTCCCATTCACAGGGTTCACTGGAGATATTTGAAATTTAGCTGGATGGGCAACGATAGCAGTTAAAACGTTGCGAAATGGGCTAACTTCAGCTCCCAGGTTGTTTACCAAATTACCAAGCCAGTGCTTGGGCTGCTCAAAGCACGAAAATACATATTTATGGCCTATCTGGATGATATTCTAAACGCCGAATCTTGCTAAATTAGCTGGTCAGCCGCAAAACTAATATTTGAGAAATTGGGGTTTCTCATCCATCCAGTTAAAATTAAGTTGATACCAACCAGAGTTATAGATTGCGATTTACCTTTAACTCTATTAATTGTCTGTGACTCCGCCCTGGGGCAAGAGATTAGAATTAATAGAAGCTTGTAACTATCTTGTTGTTTACTCATCAAGTGGCCAGAGTAATTGGCAATTTAGTGGCTGTTTTTCAGCTGCGTAATTGGGGCCTTTGCATTATCAGAACTTATATCGTGCAAAGGAGCAAGCTCTCAAGTACCATGTAGGTCATTGTTAACAGATCAATGCTATTAACAGCTGAAGCTATAAGTCAAATGATGGACAAACAGTATTCAGCATTGCTCCAGTACTTTTGGTCATTTAACCTTCAGTTAAGTTACAAACTGATGCTAGTGCTCAAAGATGGGAAATTACTATCCCGTCTCTAGTCACAGAGGCGGATGGGATGTGCATGAGTTACCAATCCCTCAGTTATGTGGTATCAACTACCTAAAATCACTAGGTGCATTCTATGGGTTAAAGGCTTATTGTACGAATATGCATATCTGCATGCTCACCTACAAGTTGACACACTACGGTGGTAGCATATATTAATCACATGGGTTAATCAAGTTAATATCCTGTTATAGTTTACCTAACCTCATTTGGCGCTGGTGTATCATCACGTAAATCAATGACCACACAGAATGGATGTTGGATCACAAAGTATTTAATGACATTGTGGATTGATGGAACACCAAATTATCACCAGTTACAAAAATATCTGGCATGGCGGCCATTCTCTGGGACAGTGGCGATTGGTGCATTCTCGCTACACTGGAGAGGAATGTTCGTTATGTCTTTCCTCCATTTTGCCTCATCAGTCGGTGCTTGCTTAAAAACCAGCAAGACTCTGCCTCAGGATTTGTTAGTGCCTGACTGGCCTACACAGCCATTGGGTCCACTCATACTGCAAATGATAACAGAGCCTTTTATGGCTGTTCCCAAACGCAGAAATCTGCTGGTTTAGCCCGTGACAGGGGAGAACCATCCTCTGCATGAGCGAATAATATTGTTGGGTTGCAGACTATGAGAAGACCTTTCCTGGGGTACGGACTGTCAGGTTGTACGGTGGATGTAATCACTGCGACCTGAAGAGATGGTACCAAGAAACAGCACATATCCTATATCAAGGAATGTAAGGGTCCTGTTTACAGTCCAATATATCGTATGACACGGTACGTATAACAGATGTCTTGGTTTTCCTCTCAAAGCTATACTTCACGATAGATGGAGTTATAGCGCTATAAATTGTGCCAAAAGTGCCTTGTCGTCATATTTCCTGCTCTGATCTCCAGATTTATGAAGGGTATCTTCAACTTAAATTCCCCCGGGCCCAGGTACTCGGAGATATGGGATGTTATGTCCTGCTGACGCTGCGTCGCCGGTGGGCTCCAGCTACATTCCTGTCCTCGGTCTAAATCACTTACAAAGTGGTTATCCTCATGGCGCTGGGTTCAGCGCAACGGGTCCAGTTGTTGCATAAGCTACGACTGGACAGGATGGTTACAGCTGCAAATAATATGATACTTATGTTCATGACTTAGTCTTGCAGAGTAGACCGGGGCATCAGGTCAAACTAGTTTCATGGCATACCCCATGGACCTTTGGTTGTGTGTGTGGTCACACATCTATACAGTCATTATGTCACCTAAAGCCTTAGAGGCTCTGAACTAAATCACCTGGGATGGTCTATACTGATACTAACTACGTAGGTATCAGTATAGACCATCCCAGGTGATTTAGCGGGTTTTGGCTTGTGCAGGAGTGAATACTGATGTTTTCAATTCTCACTACACCAGGGCTGCAACAACATCGGCAGCGAGGGTTATGGAAGTTTGCTGGACCTCATCCTAGCGGCTGCAGGATGGTCAAACAAGCAAATTTCCAAATGTGTTATAACAACTCATTGTCAGTCTGGGGGTATTTACCAACACTATTTTTAGGTTCTATTTTTTAATTCCTCCTGGATGAGTGGGATTACTATAATTATTATTTCATCATTAAAAAGCATCAGCATGCTTAAGTCTATGTCATGCTTTATTAAATTTCACTCATCCCTGGTCAATTGATGCAGTGTGTGACGCATGGACTCGTTTCCACGGCATGAAATCACAGAGCTTTGAAATCTTCACATAGTCACTCACGTGACTCTGAAGTAAAATAGTAAGATTAAACGGGAACTTACCAGTTTGAAGTTTGAGCTTTATTTTATGAGGCGTTACGATGAGGGATTATATGCCAACCCTCTCTCATAAAGGTCAGCTGGTAGTTCTAGTTTCTCGAATCTTATTGTATTCAGTTCAACAACTGTTATCTGTGATTTCACACCACTGCTTTGAAGAGACTCATTCCACCTACGAGGGTAGATGGCCAGACTGTATAATGTCTTGTGTGGAAGACGGTGCAATTGACAGTGCAATTTAAGTGGGCCCTCAGCACTGCACGGCATGGGTGAGCCTAGACTTTTTGCCACCAAGTGGAATCTGACTTCCAAAGATAGACACAAAATGCTGGAGTAACACAGCGGGTCACGGAGCATCTCAGGGGAAAAGGTGACGTTTCTGGTTGGAACCCTTCTTCAGACTGAAAGTAAAGGTGAGGGAAGAAACTCGAGGCGAGAAATGTCCAGAACAAATCTTGGCCGGCAACAGATGAGCTCAGGAAGGGTGAAGCCAATTATGGGCCATTTTTGGGTGGGGAAGGTGTGATAATGAGAGGGATACAAGGAATGTTTTCTTCATAAAAGTCCGTCTTCAGCCTTAACACTCCGCGCAGACAGCACCTGTAGTCAGGATCGAACTTGGGTCTCTGGCGGCAGCAACTTTACCGCTGTGCCTCTGTGTTGCCTGCCATCATTAATCTCAGTCTTGTTCTCTTCCCCTCTTCCATGCTGCATGGTAGTATATCTGTATGCTTTACATGGAAGTATTGGTGTTGCCCAGTCAATACTGCCCTCTGGTTCAGACATGGAACAATATATTCCCTACCGTTGGAACAAGAGTCTGGACAAATTATTCCCCACTATAAGAAAAATGACAACCAGCCCGAGGCAATCAACACTAGATGCTGAAATTCATTATTCTTCATATAGTTATTAATAGGCTGGACCTTAAAATTAAACATATCTAATCCCTACCCATGTAGTCTCACATCTGAAAGATTATGGAGACTTAACAGACCATTAAATATTCAGAGAGTCATTGAGCTTCTGTCAACCCTTTCAAAAGCCTCTCTTTACTAATTCAAAGTATATATTTTAAATGCAAAACTTCTTTGTCAAACCCAAGGGTAAAATTTAATTTAAAAGTAATCTATATTTATGTATAATACATGCACTTACTGGGATTCCATAATTACTCTCTGGCAAACAAGCGCGCATCTGTATAACAGCAGCATGCTTTGTGGAATGAACCCTGGCTGGTTTCTGTAACACTGTTCTCCGCTAATGCTAATCTATAAAATATCAACAACCGGTGCAACTTGTCCAGTAAACACTTTAGTGTGTTGGGCTGTAACCTCAAAAGCCCCAGCCCAAATAGAGATGATTGCAGACACAAGGAACTGCGGATGCTGGAATCGTGAGCAAAACACAAAGTGCAGGAGCAGCTCAGCGGGTCAGCCAGCATCTGTTGTGGGAAGTGGGCAGATGACATTTTGAATTGGGACCTTTCTTCGGACTCCAGGGCGGCACAGTGGCACAATGGTAGAGTTGCTGCTGCCTCACGGTGCCAGAGACCCGGCTTTGATCCTGACCGTGGGTGCTGCCTGTGTGGGGTTTGCACGTTCTCCCTGTGACCGCGTGGGTTTTCTCGGGGTGCTCCGGTTTCCTCCCGCACTCCAAAGACATGTGGGGTTGTAAGGGAATCCCCGTTGGATTGCAACCTTGTCGTGGTCGGGGAGCTTGTGTGTCTCAGTGACCCCTAGAGCTATGCCAGCGGGAGATTCGTCTCCTGTTAGGGTCTCCCATGCTGGACAGGTGGAAGGGTAGAGGCGAGACGAAGAGCGATCCACTGGTCCTCCAGGTTGGGGGTTGAGCACAGGGCTAACAACCCTGCCTCGTGAAACAAATATGTTACGGAGACAGCAACTGAAGGAATCAACACTACTGGGCGTGATGGACACCCGGGGCTATCGACAGATGCTAGGATGAATGTCAATGGTGAAAGCCGAAAGGAAGCCGCTGGCAGGAAGGTGGAAGTTCAAAATGCCAAACATAAGAAGGTGCTGGAACTGGATTGGCCATATACTGAGAACCAGGCAGCATCCCATCAATAGCCCTGCACTGGACACCGGAAGGGAAAAGGAAAAGAGGGAGACCCAAAACCACCTGGCATCGAACTGTAGAGGAGGAAATGAAAACAATGGACCTGACCTGGGGTGGTGTCCAGAAGCTAGCCCAGAACAGACAGGAGTGGAGGACCTTCATTGCTGCCCTACATGCCAGGAGGCATAATAGGCATGAAAACAAACAAAACCATGTCTTCTGTAATTGTCCCTAGATTGGAGGATAGAAGTAGTGTACGGGGTGATTGCTGGTTGGTGGGTCAAAGGGCCAGTTTCCGTACAGTATCTCGACTAAACTAAATCACAATTGATTGTAGTGGGGAGAAAGCTGGAAAAGAGAGGTGGGTGTGGGGCAAACACAGGCAAGTGATAGATAGGTGGATACAGGTGAGGGGGGGTTGTTTGGCAGATGGGTGGACAAAGGCAAACAGGAGACAATAAGTATTGAGGCGGGTTTGATTGGCCGTTGAGTGGAGACCAGCGCGGAAGCAGGCCCTTAGGCCCATCGAGTCCATGCCGACCATCGATCACCCGTATACTAGTTCTATCCTACACACTAGAGTCATTTTACAGAGGCCAATTAACCTACAAACCTGCACTTCTTTGAAGTGTGGGAGGAACCAGAGCACCCAGAGGAAATATATGTAGCAGCAGCTCTAGCGCTGTGCCATTCTGCAGGTACATAATTCCCTGAAAGGGGTGTCGCAGGTAGATAGGGTGGTCACAGATGCCCATGATGTTCCCAAGAACTATCATTAATCGGACATTACTGGACATTCTCTTGCAATAAACCTTATTCCCTTCATCCTGTATCTACACACCGTGGACGGCTTCATTGTAATTATGTGTCGCCTTTCCGCTGACTGGATAGCACGCAACAAAAAGCTTTTCACCGTATCCCGCTACACAAGACAATAATAAACTAAACTAATGACAGAAGACAAGAAACAGAAGGTAGACCGACACTGAAACTTTACAATCCACAAGGAATGTGACGGTGAAGTCTTATGACCTTTTTGTGGCGTTTACAGAGGCTGTTCGGAGGCAATCTCATTACCTAGCTCATCCATTACTGTTTGTTTCAGACGGGATTCCCCCTATGTTAATGCTATCTAATTTTAAGGTTTAATTGAGTTGAATAAATAGGGAAGCTATCAAATCAAATTCCCTGTTAGTGGACGGTGTGGCGCAGGGAGCGGATACACAGGAAGTTTCTTTTTAATACAAAAAATTTATTCAATTATTTAAAAAAATAATATTTACACTACAATAAAAAAAGCCAGAACCCACCACCATTATACAATACAAACATATATCCATAATAAACCACTATACAACTATGGTACAATCCTTATAACACCCTGCGGAGCCCAGCGGTCCCGGATCTCCCCCAGGGTGCCCGTGGACAGGGCGTATTCCCTTTCTATCCGCACCCGGGCACGGACGTAACCCCGGAACAGGGGCAGGCAGCCGGCTGGAAGTAACACCTGTTGGTAGGACTTGCACCGTCGATGAGGAGACTCACAGACTTCACAGTTGTTCAGATTGAATCTCCACCATGCTAAGATGTTATGTTACAGTGGTACGAGATGACGAGGAGGCCGCATTTGGAGTATTCCCTTCAGTTTTGGTCACCTTGCCGTAGGAAGGATGTTGTTAAGCTGGGAAGAGTGCAGAGAGGTTTTGCAAGGATGTTGCCAGAACCCTAGGGCCTGTGCTCCAGGGAGAGGTTGGGCAGGCTTGGACTTAATTCCTTGGAGTGCAGGTGTTTGAGGGGTGATCTTATAGAGGTGTATGCCATTAGGGGAATAGATAGGGTGAATGTACAGAGTCTTATACCCAGAGTAGGGGAAATCAGGAACCAGAGGGTATAGGTTTAAGGTGATAGGGGAACAGTTTTATAGGAACCTGAGGGACAACTTTTTCACAGAGTGGCACGTAAATGAAACAAGTTGACAGCGGAGGTAGTTGAGGCAGGTACTATCATAACGTTTAAGGAACGTTTAGGTAGGTTCATGGATAGGACAGGTTTAGAGGGATATGGGCCAAATACTGGCAGGTGGGACTAATACTGGCAGATGGGGCATGTTGGCATGAATATTGGGCAGGAAGGCCTGTTTCTGTGCAATCTGACTCTATGACTCCGTGTTACGATCACCTACCATCTCGATAAAACTCGCCAGAACACCTTCTTTGTGTTTCGATCAATAGCACAAATGCAGGCAGAAGTGTTCAAAGTCTGTTGGCCACTCTCCCTTAAAGAAACGCTTACCGTTTGTTTCTCTGGAGCACAATAAGTACCTCCGTGCCAGAAGGATATTGGCCCGATGCCCATCTCTGAGAACTAGAGTGCTGAGGGCAGCTTTTACTGTTGCAGTATTAGTGTCACACAGCACAGAAATAGTAAGATTAAACAAGAACTTACCAGTTTGAAGTTTGATCCTTATTTTATGAGGCGTTACGATGAGAGATTTCGTCAAGACCCTGCCAGCACGCATGCGCGACATTCTTCAAAGCAGCGGTTTGAAATCACAGATAGACTGAAGATAGTAAGATTTAAGAGAACTAACATACCAGTTGACCTTATGATAGAGGGTTGGGAGCGGAGGCCACAAAATCCCTCATCGTAACTCCTCATAAAATAAGGATCAAATTTCAAACTGGTAAGTTCTTGTTTAATCTTACTATTTTACTTTGGAGTCATGTGAGTGACTTCGTGAAGATTTCAAAGCTCTGTGATTTCATGCCCTGGAACCGAGTCCATGCTCACACACTGCCTAATGACTGTTGGAGAAAGTTTGTTAACGTTTTTCAGCCTTGAAAACAGAGCTAAAAAATAATAATGTATTTATTAATAAACAAACAATAAACCCCTAATTTCGGGGAATATTAGGAAACAGAACTTAAAACAGTGTCTGCAAATGTTGCGGGTGTGGCCACAGGTTTATTATAAAACCGCTGAAATATACCCTCATTGGCCCAACCCGCTGTTGCGAGGATGTGGTCCATGGGAACCTCCATGATCCTCGCCGCTGATGTGGACGCAGCCCTGGTAGAATGAGATTTAAAAACGTCAGTGTCTACCCCTGCTGCACCCAACACCACCCTGAGCCACCTGGAAATAGTCTGAACAGTTCCCTATGGTGAGGGCATTTAAAACTGATAAAAAGACTTACTTCCGTACCCCTGATACTTCTGGTGACATCTATATAATGTCGGAGGTGGGTGGCTATACAAAGGCGTTTATCAACAGGATATGCCAGAAAGTCCAATTTCAGACTGGATGTTCCTGGTCTGTGATGTTCTAGTAACTCATTGACAAAGCAGGTTACTTTGGTGGGAGTTGAGACCATATTATCCAGTTTTAAATTTGTGGAGGATCTGGACCCGTTGTGCAGTAACGAGTGCCATCAGCATCACCAATTTGTAGGTGAGCTTAGCCGGTGGGAGATTCGAGACTGGTGCCCAACCCCTGAATAGAGACAAGACCAGTCCGATATACCAGGTCAGTGTGTATCGTGGCCTGGGAGGGTTGGAATTAAAAATACCCCTCATTAGTTTGGATACCAAAGGATGGGATCGCACTCCAAGTCTACGGCTGGATGACAAAGCACTCCTCGTGCTGTTGATGGTACTGTAACTGAGGTCCTCATCATAGTGAAGGCCCGCGAGGAATTCCAGCACATCCGTGATGGTGGCAGAGTTGTAGGTGGTACCAGTCCTGGAAGAAAACACCTCCAACGCGTCCTGTTGTTCCTCCGTCATGTCTGTGCCATCAATGGACCTGGCAAATGTAGTGATTCCTGCGGTTAGCAGTTTTAGAATTTTCTGCATTTTTAATTCTTTTGCCTTGATGCTAGGGCTTATGTTCACCCAAATGGGGGTGTTGACATTAGGCACATTCAGCGACACGCAGTTCTCCGGGGCCAGATATTTGGCTGTAGTCTCAGTTATTACCCGCTCCTGTATCTGGTGCGTAGTCAAGTAACTAATACTTGCTGCTAGCTGCGGCTGAAGTGGCTGTCCTTTCTGGGATGGCTCTTCAAAGTCAGCCCGGCCCTGACTTCTGACAGGAGGGAGAGACATTGGGCAGTCCTGGACAGGGTGCTGTCGTGGCCTGTGATGCGGTCCACGGGGACCAGGCTCCTGCTGGAGTAGTTCCCTCTGGATCAATTGCTCCATCATCCGCTCCATGCGGGAAATACGATCGCCATCGCTATCTGCGAGCGGCAGGTCGTTGTCTCCGGACTCAGCTGAGTTAACGGGGCTGTGACCGCCAGTCCGCGGTCTTACGGACTGTAGCGGTGGAAAGTCGGTGCCTGCCATATCAACGGGGCTACGCGACTTCCGCGCGGATCTGTCGCCAGTCCGCGGTCTTACGGACTGTAGCGGTGGAAAATCGGTGCCTGCCATATCAACGGGGCTACGCGACATCCGCGCGGATTAATGCGATCGCCGTCGCTATCTGCGAACGGCAGATCATCGTCCCCAGACTCAGCTGAGTCAATGGGGCTATGACCGCCAGTCCGTACCCAATCGGGGTGGAGTACACCGGACTGTTCCGGTGGAAAGTCGGTGCCTGCTGCTCCAGTGGGGCTACGCGACTTCCGTGTGGATCTGCTGCCAGTCCGCGGTCTTCCGGACTGATGCGGTGGAGAGTCGGGGCCTGCCGTATTAACGGGGCTACCCGATTTCCACATTGTTTTGCCGCCAGTCCGCGGTTGTCCGGATTTAAGCGGTGGAGAGTCAGGGCCTGCCCTATGAACGGGGCTCCCGACTCCCGCGCGGTCCTACCGCCAGTCCGCAGCCTTCTGGACTGTAGCAGTGGAGAGCCAGGGCCTGCCGACAGAACAGGGCTACCCGACTTCCGCACTGCCTTCCCGACAGTCCGCGGTGGTTTTCCGGACTGCGGAACGGCGGCTGCCGTAAATTCAACGGCCAGCTCCGGGGAATTTGGCCGCTGAACTTCCTCCGAAGTCCCGCGGCTCTCCGTGGCATGCTTGGAAGCAGCCCTCTTCTTACTTCGAGCCTTCTCCATGTTCACGAAGTCTGGGTGCTCTGTAAAAGATTTAGAAAAACACAGCACCAAACCAACAAGGTTAGTAAAACTTACCTGAGGGCCCAAAGTTGCCGGTAGAGGAGCTGCGCTCCTCCCAGCTTGTCGACTGCAATGCGAGCGACGATATATCGCACATGCATGCTGGCGGGGTCTTCACAAAGTCACTCACGGGACTCCGATGTAAAACAACCCTTCGACCCATCAAGTAGTAGAAACAAAGAACTGCAGATGATGGTTAATAGACAAAAGGATCAAAGTGCTGGAGCAACTCAATAGGTCAGGCAGCATCTGGAGAAAATGAGTAGGTGATGGTTCAGGTCGAGACCCTTCTTCAGTCTGAAGATGGGTCCCGATCCGAAACATCACCTATCCATGTTCGCCAGAGATGCTGCTTGATCTGCTCATGTTCTTAAGTTATAGGAACAGAATTGGACCATCAGCCCATCAAGTTCCCTCTTAACCCCATTCTTCTGCCTTCTCCCCATAACCCCTGCTGAGGTACTCCAGCACTTTGTGCCCTTCTTCCACTTATCAAGTCCATGCTGACCATTTACGCTAATATTTTCCTTCAAAGGAGTTCAGTCCCTTCTGAGCTAAATCCAAGTCTCTCATTTCAAAAGTCTAGAGAGTCAAGTGTTTAATTATCATATGTACCATCAATGGAACAATGAAATTCTTACTTGTAAAAGCATAACAGGCCTGTAAACACAATACACACATGGAGGGACGTGGACTAAATGCGGGCAGGTGGGACTACTGTAGCTGGGACATGTTGGCCGATGTAGGCAAGTTGGGCTGAAGAGCCTGTTTCCATGCTGTTTCACTCCATGACTTTATGACTCTTTATATAGTAATAAACACATATTCAATCATTTAATAAGCACAATACAGGCACAAAAAAGCCCAAGGTCTTTAGTGCAACCACAGTAAGTCCACGGGGTGGGAGATTGCGACCTTCACGTGGCCCGCCCTGTTTCGACAAATGCAATCAACCCGGCGTGCACAATCTAATAAGATGAAATAGAACTAGTTGTCCTGCAACTTTAGGCTGTGCACGCCATATGCCAGAGGAAGAAGAAGTAAGTCCATAGTTCATAATTGAGATTAGCGTTGTGTCGTGGTCAAGTAATCCGATGGTTGCCGGGACGAAACTAGTCTTGAAACTGATGTTCAGGTTTTTCAGACTCCTGTACCTATTTGCAAATGATAGGAGGAAAATGAGAGCGCGGCCAGGGTGGCGTGGTTCTTTGATGGTATTGGCCACCTTTTCTGAGGCTATAGATCACTTCGATGGTGGGGAGGTCAGTACCCGTGATGGAGTCCACCACTGTTTGTAATCTCCTTTTTTCCTGGGGGTTTGAGTTGTCAAACCAGGCCGTGAATCAACCAGTCAATATGCTCTCTACTGTACACCTGCAGAGGTTCAAGAAGTATTTGTTGACAAACCAAACCTCCTAAGGAATCTCGCCACGTTCCCAATAAACCCCTGCCAGATTCTACCACCCATCTCTATACTCGGGGCAATTTACAGTGGCCAATTAACCTTCCAACCTGTAAGCTTTTCTCTGGAACATTGGGAGGGGGGTGGGGAAGCGTGTAATTGTAGGGAGGATACGCAGACTCCACACCATGAAGGCCCCACACTATGATGTGCACACGGGAGAACATCGCAGGAACATGTCTACAGCCCGCTTGTCTATGCTGACCGTGATGCTCAATCAAACTGACTACACATGGACTATATCCCTGTTCATGTTTAGGTTTAGGTTGATTATTGTCAGGTATACTGAGATACAGTGAACTGCTTTGTTTTGCGTGCTATCCAAACAAGTCAAACGTACCATACATAAATACAATCTAGTCAAACTGAAGTACAATAGTTAGAGCAAAGGGGAAGATACAGAGCGCAGAATAGTGGTCTCAGCATAGTAATGTATAGCTTTCATTTGTAATGAACCAGTTCCAGAGACAAAGTCCACAATGTGGTTAGAGGGGGATCGGACAGTACCCTTGCTTCTGTGCCTGTCCAAATGCCTCATAAACATTGTGTCCGTATCTGCTTCCACCATCTCTCCTGGACGCCGGATGCCTAGATGTGTGTCAGTCACAGAGCAGAGTGACCTTCATGCCAGCCCGCAACAAGCTTCAAATAAAACTCACGCTCCATAAGGTCTGCCTCAGAATCCAACATGCGCAGCTTATGCACTGCTGAGATACCTTTGCTGCTGTGCATGTCCACACTGTAGCAGATGCTTCGTCTGCAGGTTTGTGACTCCTGGGATTGAGAAGGTCGAGGGATGACATGAATGAAAGTTTTAAACAGAACTTGTATCCATTCAGGCCTGTTATGCTGCCGCAAGCAAGAATTTCATTGTTCTATTGTCCGTACATACAGCAATTAAATACCCTTGACTTAACAGCTGACAGTGAGGAGGGATATGGAGTGTTTTAGTTTATTTTAGAGATACAGCGTGGAAACAAGCCCTTCGGCCCACTGAGTCCACACCGACCATTGATCAACCGTATGCTAGTTCTATGTTATCCCACTTTTGCATTCCTACACACTAGGGGCTATTTACAGAAATCAATTAATGTATTCACGCAGTCACAGGGAGAACATACAAACTCTACACAGACAGTTCCCGTAGTCAGGATTCAGCCTGGGTCTCTGGCACTGTAAGGCAGCAGCTCTACCCGCTGCGCCACTGTGCCACACTCCTACAAGTAAGAAGCAGTGTGGCACAGTCAAACTAGAGATACAGCATGGAAACACTGGCCTACTGGGTCCGTGGTGAGTATAGATCTCCCGTACACTAGTTCTATGCTATGCCATTTTTGCATCCTACACACCAGGGTCAATTTACTAAAGCTAATTATCCTACAAACCTACACATCTTTTGAATGGGGGAAGAAACTGGAGCACCCAGAGAAAACCCGCGTGATCGCAGGGAGAACGTACAAACAATAGACAATAGACAACAGGTGCAGGAGTAGGCCATTCGGCCCTTCGAGCCAGCACCGTCATTCAATGTGATCAGGGCTGATCATCCCCAATCAGTACTCCGTGCCTGCCTTCTCACCCATACCCCCCGACTCCGCGCCACAGACAGCACCTGAGGTCAGTATCGAACATGGATCTCTGGCGCTGTATGGCTGCGCCACTGCACTCTTGAATGTAAGTGGAGAGTATACAGCTAATGGCAAGACCCGCAGCAGCATTGATGTGCAGAGGGATCTTGGAGTCCAGGTCCATAGCTCACTGAAGGTGTTTGATATGCTTGCCTTCATTGCTAGGGCATTGAATATAAGAGTCAGGAAATCATGCTGCAGCTCTATCAGACTTTGGTCAGGCACATTTGGAGTATTGTGTGTAGTTCTGATCACAATGCAGGAATGATATGGAAGCTTTGGAAAGAGTGCAGAAGAGGTTTATTAGAATGTTGCCTGGATTGGAGGGAATTACCTATAAGGAGTGGTTGGAACAGACCTGGATTGTTTTCTCTGGAGTATTGGAGGTTGAGGGGAAACTTCTAACAGGGGTATATATAAAATGATGAGGGGCCTAGAACGGGTAGACAATCGGAACCATTTTATTTCCAGGGCTGAATTGCCAAATCATAGAGGGCAAAGCTTTAAGATGAGAGGGGCGAAGTTTAAAGTAGATGTGCGGGGCCAATTATTCAGAGTGTGGTGGGTGCCAGGAACTGGATGCCAAGAGAAGTGATGGAGGCAGATCCTCAATGGTTCAATAGTGTTTTATTTATCACATCTGCAACTGCAGAGTGAAATTCTTTTTGCATATTTACACATGCGGACACCACCATGTTGAGGCACCATTTCCCAAAGTCTAAAGTCTGGTCCGCCCAGACGCTCAGTCTACTGGAGCGGTTCTTGATCCAGGTGAGCCCCAGGCTCCTGCAGCGCAACCCTCCGTTACACTTGGTCAGATTGGCCAGCGAACCGACGTCCCTCTCCTCACCCAGCCCGGGGGCGCCTCATGCAGCTGCCCTTGAAGGCGCTGGAGATATTAGCTCAGATCACCCTCCTACCGGTCTACTCCTTGCATTGGATGCCTCCAGCGGCTTCCTCCCCTACAGCGGTCTGACAAATCTTCAGGTCCTTCGGGTGAGTTCCCGGTTCTTCAGGGACACCATAGTGGCGTTTGAGAGGTTTTTGGATATGGAGGGATTGGAGGGTTATGGATCATGTGCAGGCAGAGGAGATTAATTTATCTTTGCATCATGTTGTGGGCTGAAGGGCCTGTTCCTATGCTGTGCTGCTCCTTACAGCACAAACACCGACGCACACACTGTCACTGTGAGTCATCCCAGCTCTGATGCAGGCAGTCCAGATTGAAATTAAACACCCTGCTCTGACGAATCTGGGCATGTACTGGTTCTGCCTCAGTCAGCCTGTCACTGATGAGATTTGGCTGCTGTGCATATTTGCACTGCAGCAGATGCTATCTCTGCTGGTGTGTCCAGATTTTCAATGGAGCAGATCCATCCTTAGCTGTTTGTTGAGTTAGAAAAATCTCTGCCAGAGTTTCAATGGACCAAAATGTTTCCTTTCAGCTTCATCTACCTTTCCTTGCGCAGTCAGTGATGGGGAACCCATTAAACCAGCCACAGCATCCTGGAGGTCAAGGGAAGAGAGAACTGTTCCGACTAAAATTACAATGGTTTGAGTATGAACGGAATAAATTAATTACTTTTACAATGAGTTAGTACAGGTGTGTTGGGTGGAATGGCCTTATGTGAGTGCTTTTTGTAACTTTGTGGGCGCCTTTGTGGCGACCCTTTTGTGTACTTTGTATACAAAAGTACATTCTGCTCCGATGGACTGGGCCTGTCCTCAGGATGGATGATACCCGCATGCCTCGACAGGTCCTCTATGGCGTGCTCTCCCAGGGACAAAGGAAGCGGTATAAAGATTGCGTCAAGGACCATCTCCACTATTGTGGGCATGCACCCCAAGCAACTGGAAGCCAGCAGCTTCCAGGAGCGCCGCCTAGCACGACTTACCGAAGCCAGGGGGAGGAGGAAGGCTGCGGCCCGGAACCCGCCTGCCATGACCTTCATCTGCCCCCACTGCCCTCGAGTGCGCGGTTCACGAATTGGACCCGTGTGCCATGTCAGAACTCACCAGAATTGAGACTGCACAACCCGCTATCGTCGTTAGCGACGGGCCATCACCAAACAAAAACAAATAATTTCACTGCACCGAGTTACAAGTGATAATAAAGTATCATCATCATCATCATCATCATCATCATCATCATCATCGTCATCATCATCATCATCGTCATCCAGTGCTTTCATGAGGGGGGATCTCATTGAGATCAAGCTAATTATGAAAGGCCCATATAGAGTGGATGTGGAAAGGGTATTTCCAGTGATGGGAGAGTGTAGCACCAGAGGCCACAGCTTCAGAATAAAAGGACGTACCTTTAGAATGGAGATTAGGAAGCAGCCAGAGGGTGGTGAATCTGTGGAATCCATTGCCACAGATGGCAGTGGAGGCCAAGTTATTGGGTATTTTTTAAAGTTGAAATTGAAAGTTTCTTGATTAATAAGGGTATCAAAGATGACATACAGTGGAGGAACAGCAGCTCATATTCTGCTCGGGTAGCTTACAAACGAACAGTATGAGCATTGATGATAAGGGTGTCAATGATTACGGGGAGAAGGCAGGAGAATGGCATTGAGAGGGGAATATAGATCAGCCATGATTGAATGGTGCAGCAGACTCGATGGGTGTAATTGCCTAATTCTGCTCCGATGTCTTAAGACCTCATGACCAAATGAATGGGACAAACCAGTGGAACTCAATATGGGGAGATGTGGGGGAATCTGCCTTTGATGTACAAAGAAATTCATACACCAGGGCAAGTTCTGTAGGATCTCCCAACTACTTGACCTCTACAATCTAGAAGGACGAGGGAAGCAGGCGCATGTGAACACCACCATCTGACAGTTCTCCTCCCGAGTTGATCACTGGAAATATATCGCTGTCCTCTCAATGACATGTGGTCTATGTCATGGCGTTTCATTCCGGCAGAAGTGGTTGGAGAAGGTGGTTCACCACTACAACTTCCTAGGGGACCCAGGGAAATACAATCCCCATAGTCCATAGACGGGTTAGTTTGGTTTAGTCTAGAGACACAGCTTGGGAACAGGCCCTTCGGCCCACCGAGTCCACACTGAGCATAAGTCACCCATTCACACTGGCTCTATGTTATCCCACTTCCTCACCCACTCCCTACACACTGGGGGCAATTTACAGAAGCCAATTAACTTACAGACCCGCACATCTTTAGGATGTGCGAGGAAACCGGTGCATCCAGGTTGGGACCATTCTTCAGCTCCGAAAAGTCACCTATCCATGTTCTCCAGAGATGCTGCCTGACCCCCTCAGTTACTTCAACACTGTGTCTTTTTTTGGTAAACAAAAGCATCTGCAGGTTTCTCCACTCACATTCATTAGTCGGAATATTGTGTACAGACGTTGGGAGGTCATTTTTGCAGTTATATAAGATGTTGGTGAGACCACATTTAGCAGTGACGGAAATCGCTATCAACATATGGAGGGGTCTGGGGGACAGGGGGGGACACAATTTCTTGGCAGCCGTGCGCGCATGCGCACACTCACATACACACGCGCGAGGCTTTGAAGGCTTCAGCCGTGGGCCCTGTGAACGGTAATTACAGCTCAATCCAGCGCTAAAAGCAACTCTGCCTGTTTCGCCGGGTTAACCGACAGCCCTGCCTGGACTGACGGGACACCAGTCCGGAGCCGTGGAGCTAGCGCTGCTTCTCCACACTGGCTGTAAGCCTGGGCTATATTTCCCTTTAGTCCAGGCAGGGCTGTAGGTTAACCTGGCGGGAGAGGCAGAGTTGAGCTGGATTTAGCGCTGCTTCTCTGCGCTGGCTGTGGGCCTGGGGCACCGTGCCCGTCTGACTCCCGACGGACTCTGGCCACCTCTGGTAGTGGGGATGGGGGGGTGGGGGGCACTCGGGCGGGGACGGTGATGGTCCAGTGGTGGTTCGGCAGCGATTGCAGCGCTGGAGAGCCAGCCGGGATCGATCCTGGTTGCGGATGAGGCGCAGGTCAGCGTCCAGGGCTGCCGTTGTGATCCTATGACCTGAGCACGTCTCCCTCCTCCAATCACCGCACTCTATCCTCCGTCCCACCCCCCCTACTTTCGCCTCTGACCGACACCTCCCTCCTCCAATCATCGCGCTGAATCATCATGTCCCGCCCCCATTGCCTGCCGACCAACATCTCTCTCGTCCAATCGGCGCCCTCGACCAGCAGTCCCACCCCCACTGTCTCGCGGAAAGCGGAGATTTCATTGGGCTTTAAAATCCGGATGGGGGGGGGGGATCATCCCCCACCTCTCAAGACAGAGGGGGGACGTGTCCCCCCTGCCCCCCCTGGGATTTCCGCCATTGACATTTAGAATATCGTGTTCAGTTTTGGTCACCATGTTTATTGGAGAGATGTTGTCAAGCTGGAAAGGGTGCAGCAAAGGTTTACAAGGGTGCTGCCAGGACTCGAGGGCCTGACCTATAGGGAACAGGCTAGGACTCTATCCTTGAAGCGCAGGAGGATGAGTGGTGATCACAGAGACGTGTATAAAATCATGAGAGGGACAAAGGATCGGGTAAATGCACAGTGTCTTTTGCCCAGAGTAGGTGAATTGAGGACCAGAGGACTTTGGTTTAAGGTGAAAGGGAAAAGATTTAATAAGAACGTGAGGGGTAACTATTTTACACAAAATGTGATGGGTGTGTGGAGTGAGCTGCCGGTAGAGGTAGTTGAGGCAGGTACTGCCGCGACATTTTAGAAACATTTAGACAAGTACATGGATAGTATGGAACATGGGCCTAACGCAGGCAGGTGGGACTAGTGTAGATGGGGCATATTGGTCGGCATGGGCTAGTTGGGCCGAAGGGTCTGTATCCATGGTGTGTGACTCTATGACTCTATGAGTCTGTAAACAATGCATACAATAAGTGTGTACTGGGAGAATGCTTACTCACATTCTGGCATGGTGTTCCATCAATCCGCTCCTTCCATGCTTTGCCCTTTAATTTCTATCGTCATCTTAATATGCACACTACAAAAAAATCAATGCCCAATAAACGCGGCCATTTTTCATCAATTCCCTGTTTGTGTTTTCAATCTTTATACTCATGTCACATTTAGCTGCCGCAGGCATTCTGATCGATAGGCAACCATTAAATTGGATTTGCTACCACCTATTTACTTTCCTAAATAGTCCTCAAATAAACTTTGACTGGATAATCAGCCGAAACAATTCCGAGACCTAAATGCACTCTGGGAAATATAGTCATAGAGTCTGACTCGTATGACAGAGAAACAGGCCCTTCAGCCCAACTCGCCCATCCTAACCATGAAGCGTGTCCACATGAGGACATGAGTGCTGGGGTAACTCGGCAGGTCAGGCAGCATCAATTCCCTTTCTCCCCACACCCAACCCCTCATCCCCCTATTCCCTCTCCTGTGCCCCACCTGGACTCCCAGCTATTTCTCACCTCTACCCACCCCCCCCCCACAATCTTTCTGCTTTCCTCCCCCGAACTTCACAATCACAACTCTTCAAACTGGTTCACACCTGTTGTTCTTATCTCTGACCTTTGTTCCAACCATCTGACTGTCAACCAAAGATCCTGTAGCAAGCACGATAGATCACTCGACGAAAAAGACGTAGTACGGTCATGGGGAGATTCATGGGTAATTTTCGGCCCCATTTCCGTAACCGGCTTCCGTCTCCGCACCAAAGATCCCATAGCGGAGCAAAGATACTAGTGCGGAGACGGAAGCCGGTTAAGGAAACATCCTCGTAAAAATAAAAGTTGTCTGAAGAAGGGTCTCGACCCGAAACGTCGCCTATCTCCTTCGCTCCTTAGATGCTGCTGCACCCGCTGAGTTTCTCCAGCTTTTTGTGTAACCCTCGTAAAAATAAAAGTTCTTTGGTAAAAATCTTCTCCTCACTTTCAGAATGATACTTTATTAACACAAACTGTTCCCCCGCAACGTTGATGACACTGCGAGTCGGGTCGGGTCGGGTTGGGTCGTGTTACCGAAATGGATGAAATGCTCCTTATGTGTACTACACGTCAGCCCATTGCATTTAGCAGGAGTGGTCTATCTTGCTCCGCTATCGGATCTTTGCTGTCAGCCCCCTCCCTCCTCTCACCTGTGTCGACCTATTACCTAGTACGCTTCGTCCTGCCCCTCCCTTGTTCTAGCTCTCTTCTCCCCCCCATGTAATAAGTAGCAGGGCAGCACAGTGGCGCAGCGGTAGAGTTGCTGCCTCACAGCGCCAGAGTCCTGGGTTCGTTCCTGACCATGGGTGTTGTCTGTACGGAGTATGTAAGTTCTCCCTGCGACCACGTGGGTCTCCTCCAGGCGCTCCGGTTTCCTCCCACACTCCAAAGACGTGCAGGTTTGTTGGCTTCTGTACATTGTGCTTAGGATAAAGCTAGTGTACGGGGGATAGCTGGTTGGGATAGACTCGGTGGGCCAAAGAGCCTGTTTCCATGTTGTATCTCTAAACCAAACCAAACCAAACCAAACCAAACCAAACTAAACTGTATGAAGAAGGGTCCCAGCCTGAAACGTCACCCATTGATGTTTTCCAGAGATGCTCTGACCCGCTGAGTTACTCCAGCACTTTGTGTCCACTTGTGTGTTAACCAACATCTGCAGTGCTTTATTTCTGCAGTGCCAATAATTCATTTATAAACCGACCCCTTTTTCCACTGCAAACCCTCAATTAACGAAGCTTCCAAACTTGCACTTTATTTTTGCAATAGACATGCTCACTGTCTGTTGCCAAGGTGAAATTGCATCCAAATTTCTTTCCAATTGTTATGCAAATGATATATCTGTCACCCTTGGGTAGATTTTAATACACGTGATTATCTGAAGTCGAGGCTGTTTCTTCCCTCAGTGTGAGTGATTGAAATATGTTTTTCCAGTAAGTGACTGATCCTGTTCTGAATGCATGCTAATATTAGAAAGCACGGGGCTGACAAATCTTCTGTTCAGCAGCCAGATTTTTGTAACTGTGACCTCCAATGAAGTCTTAAAATACGTTTATTAAGACATTTACTCACACTGCAAGTGTAGCTATCAGCAAGAGATGTATTTATTGTGAATGCTGCAAATTTGGAATGGAAAAAATGGTGCTTTGGACTTTAGACTTAAGAGGCACAGCATGGAGACAGGCCCTTCGGCCCACCAAGGCTGTGCTGACCAGTGATCACCCCACACACCAGCACTATCCTACACACACTTGGGACAATTTTACCGAAGCCAATTAACACACAAACCTGTACGTCTTCGGAATATGGGAGGAAAGCCTGGAGAACCTGGGGAAAACCCGTGCCGTCTCAGGAAGAAGGTACAAACTCCGTACAGACAGTACCCATAGTCAGGATTGAACCCAGGTCTCTGGAGCTGTAATGCCACAACTCTACCGCCGTCCCACTGTGCTGCCCCAAAATGCTGTCGCCACTTTAGAAGCGGTTCACAGTCAATGATATGTTGTCCGTTGTCAGAGGGCAGCCAATCTGCGCACAGGAGGTCCTATAGATAGCCATGGGATGTATATGAATACAGGAGGCACGGTGGCGCAGAGGTAGAGATGCTGCCTCACAGCACCAGATACCCGGGTTCGATCCTGACCACGGGTACTGTTTGTACTGAGTTTGTACCTTCTCCCCGTGACCGTGTAGGTTTGCTCCGGGCGCTCTGCTTTCCTCCCACACCCCAAAGACGTGCAGGCTTATAGGTTCATTGGGTTCTGAAAACTGCCCCTTGCGTGTAAATTAGAACTAATGTACAGGCGATCATTGGTCGGCATGGACTCAGTGGGCCGAAGGGTCTGTTTCCAAGCTGTATCTCTAAACTGAACTAAACTAATAAATATCCCTCATATCTCTCCAGCGATGCTGCCTGACCCGCTGACTTTCTCCAGCACTATGCGTACCGACTTAGTGCTCAGAGGCGCAGCTTGGCAACAGGCCCTTTGGCCCACTGAGTCAACACCAACCATCAATCACCCATTCACACTCCTTCTATGTTATTCCACCTTCTCATCCACTCCCTACACAGTAGCGATAATAAAAAAATTAAAGACTAACTATTGCCCCCATTTCTCCCGCATCCCTTCTTTCTTCTCCCCCCTCCCTCCTACACCCATCTGGACTCCACTATTTCTTCTCTCCACTTCTCTCCACCCCTCCTCCCCCCCCCCCCCCCCCCCCCCCCCCCGTTACTTTCTCTGGCTTCACAATCTGCAGCAAACCCGTTACATACCTTCTGCTCTTATCTCTGGCCATTGTTTCTAATCATCTGCCTATGACCCCCCCCCCCCCCCTTGCCTATGTCCACCTGTTACCTGTCACACTATGACTTGCCTATCCCCTTTTCCAGCTTTCTCTCAATCCTACAAACACCCAACCCTATCCATGTGCTCCAGAGATGCTGCCTGACCCGCAGAGTTACTCCAGCACTCTGTGCGCTTTAGGGGCATGGCAAAACCTGCCAGGTCAGAGGCTGACACAGATGAGCAGGGTGATTTGATTAGGAGATGTTTAGACAAAGGCCAGAGATGAAAAGACAGGTATGAGACAAAAGGATAAAAAAAGTTGTGAATTGTAAAGCTAGAGAAAGGGATGTAACCAGGAGGGGAGGGGGAGGACAAAAATAGATGCAAGTCCAGGTGAGGCACTGGGGAAAGAGGGGGGAAATGTGTGTGTGTGTGTGTGTGGGGGGGGGGGGTTATATGGGGGAAGCAGGGTGAGGGGGAGGATTATGTAGTTACCTAACCATGTTATAGAGTCATAGAGCCATACAGTGTGAAAACAGACCCTTTGGCCCAACTTGCCCACATCGGCCAACATGTCCTTGCTACATTAGTCCCACCTGCCCGCATTTGGCCCATATCCCTCTAAGCCTGTCCAATCCATGTACCAGCCTAACTGTTCCGTAAACAATGGGATTGTCCCTGTCTCAACTACCTCCTCTGGCAGCTCATTCCATACATCCTCCACCCTTTGTGTGAAAGGCCTCTTGGTGTGGTATGTTCCCCAGATATGCTGCCTGACCCGTTGAGTTACTCTAGCACTTTGTGTCATAATGGTTCATTCCCTGGAACAGATAGAGTATTTGCTTTTCTAGCGTCATGTGTTGGGTGAACGGCTCGGATTATTTCCTGCACCTCTCTCTCAGGCACGTTGTATTTGTGACTCATTATATGCATTGAACAATGAGTCAGAGAATTTTAAACATCTCAAATCAGCTCACTTGTTCTGTTTGACACTTTGCTGAAATACGTCAGTAAATACATAATTGAGTCCAGGAACAACTCCATCCAAGACAACACGAAACTGCAGAGAATTGTGGATGCAGCCCAGACCTACACATAAACCAACCTCCCTTCCACTGACTCACACTTGTCTCGGCAAGGCCACCAGCATAACCAAGAATGAGTCTCACCCCGGTCACGCCCTCTTCTCCCCTCTCCCATCAGGCAAGAGGTACAGACGTGTGAAAGCACATATCTTCAGATTCAGGGACCGTTTCTTCCCAGCTATCAGTTATCAGGCAACTCCACCATCCTATCACCAACTAGTGAATGGTTCAGACCTATTATCCACCTCGTACCCTCAGACTACCTTTAATCACACTTTACTGGACTTTATCTTGCACTAAACGTTACTCCCTTTATCCTGAATCTGTATACTGTGGATGGCTCGATTATAATCATGTTTTGTTTTTCTGCCTACTGGATAGCACACAGCAAATGGCTTATAAACTAAACTAAACTAAACTAAACTAAACTAAAGGAATGTTGAGACCAGCAAATATCATCATTTCAGGTAGTTGGCCTTTCCTGCTTCATTCATTAGATTATAAGTGACGGAAGTAGAATTTAGGCCATTTGGCCCATCAAGTCTACTCCGCCATTCATTCATAGCTGATCTCTCTCCATCTGCCTCCTAACCCCATTCTCCTGCCTTCTCCCCATAACCACAGTTAATAGTTCTGATGTTAGGTAATCCACCTTAACTGTGTTTTTTTTTTCCCTACACTTGCTGCTGGCTGTTTCCAGCATTTTATTTGAGTTAACAAGATGGGCCGAAGGGCCTGTTTCATCTTTCAATCAAAGTGAGAACAAAATCTAAATAATTTGGCGAGATCGGGAATGGATGTCATTTGGTAGCGGAGTATTGGTTGTCAGGCAAGAATTATGGAATGTCGAAAGAAGGAACTGCAGATGCTGGTTTACAAAAGAAGACAGAAAGTGCTGGAGTAACTTAACGGTTCAGGCAGCATCTCTGGAGAACATGGGTAGGTGATGTTTCGGGTGGGGACCCTTCTTCAGAGGTTCAGAGTGATCAGATCAGTCTTCATAACGAATGTTAGAGCCAGCTATTTCTGTTCTTATTTCTGACGTACGAGCTTCTCAGAGGGTGGGCTGCGTACATGTTCGATTCAATGAGATTCTGCACTGGTGATTAAACTGCCTTCTTTTGAGCAAATCACTGGAGGGTGAGAGAGAGGGGGAGAGGGGGAGAGAGAACGAGAGAGAGAGAGCGAGAGAGAGAGAGGGAGAGGGGGAGCGAGGGAGAGGGATAAAAAGGGAGAGAGAGAGAGAGAGAGAGAGGGAGAGGGAGAGGGAGAGGGAGAGGGAGAGGGAGAGGGAGAGGGAGAGGGAGAGGGGGGAGGACGAGGGAGAGGGAGAGGGATAAAAAGAGAGGGAGAGAGAGAGAGAGAGGGAGAGCGAGAGGGAGCGGGAGAGGGAGAGGGAGAGGGAGAGAGAGAGAGAGAGAGAGAGAGAGAGAGAGAGAGAGAGAGAGAAGCATTTGGTCCAATCTGTACCTGCTAGTCTTTTCATGACAGTACAAAACAACATACATTATGAAGGGTCTCGACCCGAAACGTCGCCTATCTCCTTCGCTCCTTAGATGCTGCTGCACCCGCTGAGTTTCTCCAGCCTTTTGTGTACCCAACATACATTATTATCTCTGTCTGTGTCTCTCGATCTTGCTCCATAGCAATTATCCGAGGAATAATGACACTTAATGTTCTCCTAGCTTCCACCCACTTCCTGCCACTGGCACACTCTTTCTGGGACTCCCATTCACTCAGGATTCTATTCTCCGCAGGGAATAATTTAGCAACAGCCATCCACAAGCTATGTCAGAGGCCTCTTTGTGTCACGGATTTAGTTTAGACATGTTTCATTTAGAGATACAGCCTGGTGACAGGCCCTTCTGCCCATCGGGTCCTCGCCGGCCATTGATCACCCATCCACACTACGTTATCCCACGTTCCCATCCACTCCCTACACTCTAGGGGCAAGTTGCAGAGGCCAATCAACCTACAAACCCGCATGTCGTTGGAGTGTGGGAGGAAACCCACAGGGAGAACGTGCCAGCTCCACACAGACAGCACCCGAGGTCGGGATGGAACCCTGGTCTCTGGGGCTGCGGGGCCCTACCCGCTGCGCCACCGTGCCGCCCGGATTACAATGAGCAATTCAATAATAACAAGCAGAAACTGATGGAGACCTTTTTGGATTAGTAAATTGGGGAGAAATCTCCATTATTCTTATAATAGAGATGTAAAGCATGTGTGGGATAATGAGCAAAGACTGCTCATGCTAATGAGAATGAATTTGCATATGCATTAACAGGCTAAAATTAAACCTCAAACTGAAATACTTATTGGTGTGAGATCCAAAGTGCACCAGTGTGTTCCTGTTATGTAACCAATATTAGCATTCATCTTAACTTAACCCAATTTAAATATGCAATGTTTGTAAAATATTGTTTCTTCTGCTCCCTTGTGTTGAACAAATCCACTTCAACTTCAAAACGAAAACAGAAAATGTGACAAATATTAAAAAGGCCAGGCAGCATCCTGGGGGACAGAAACAAAACATTCCCTGGCGCTCTCTCTCTCTCTCTCTCTCTCTCTCAAACCCCTCTTTCTGCCCCCTCTCTGTTTTCCTCTCTCTCTCTCCCTCCTCTCTCTCTCTCCCATCCTTCTCTCCCTCTCTCTCTCTCTAAACCCCTCTTTCTGCCCCCTCTCTGTTTTCCTCTCTCTCTCTCTCTCTCTCTCTCTCTCTCTCTCTCTCTCTCTCTCTCTCGCTCTCTCTCTCTCTCTCTCTCTCTCTCTCTCTCCTCTCTCTCTCTCCCTCTCTCTCTCTCTCTCTTAATACCCCCTCTCGTTTTCCTCTCTCTCTCTCTCTCTTCTCTCTCTCTCTCACTCTTCTCTCTCTCTCACTCTCTCTCATACCTGTCCTTCTGCCCCATCTCTTTTTTCCTCTCTCTCTCTCTCTCTCCTTCTGCCCCCTCCTCTGTTTTCCTTTCTCTATCCCTCTCCCCCTCTCTCCCTCCTTCTCTCTCTCTCTCTCCCTCTCTCTCTCCTCTCTCTCTCTCTCTCTCTCTCTCGCTCTCAGATGCTGCCTGATCTGCTGAGTCTTTCTAGCAGCTTTCAGATTTTATGTTGGTTTTGTGCCAGCTGTATATCTTTGCGTCTCCTTTGGAACATGGAACAAAGAGCAGCACAGCACTGGAGCTGGGCCTTCGTAACAAGATTTAGTTTACCTGTACCGATGTACATTGAAAAGACTTTGTTTGCGTGTTAACCAGTCAAAGAAAAGACTATATATGAATACAATCAAAGTGCCCACAGTGCACAGTTAGAGGATGAGGGGCCAACATTTAGTGCGTGATATAACATAACCAATCATCAGCCTGCGCATGATCTATATTTTTAATGCTTTACTTTAATTTAGAGAAGCAGCTTGGAAACAGGCCCTTCGGCCCACTGAGTCCATGCTGACCAGTAATCGCCCTCACTAACATTATCCTACACAGTTGGAACAACTTACAGAGCCTATTAACGTACAAACCTGCATGTCTTTGGAGTGTGGGAGGATACCAGAGCACCCGGAAGAAACCCACGCGAACACAGGGAGAACGTGCAAACTCCACGCAGACCGCACCCGAAATCAGGATTGAGCTTGGCTCTCTGTAAGGCAGCAACTCTACCGCTGCACGACTGTGCTACCCATTCCTGCCAAATTATCCCTCCATTCCTGCAAATTGGGCTCTCCCATTTTCCACCTGTGTCGTCCCTCCCTTTCTCATTAAGTCGAGCCATGGTGGCCTGGTGGCACAGCGGTGGAGTTGCTACCTCACAGCTCCAGGGACCCTAGGTTCAATCCTGACTACGCGTGCTGTCTGTACGGACTTTGTACCTTCTCCCCGTGACCACGTGGGTTTCCTCCGGGTGCACCGGTTGCCTTCCACACTCCAAGGACGTACAGGTGTGTAGGTTAATTGGCCTCCTTCAATTTTCCCTACTGTGTGGGATAGAACTAGTGCACGGGTGATTGCTGGTTGGCATGGACTCGGTGGTCCGAAGGCCCTGTTTCTATGCTGTATTTCTAAAACTAAAACTACAACCTACGTAGTTCCATCTGTCCATCATCCCTCCTTTATCTTATCACGTACCACTCTCTGTCTCCATGATCTCGTCTCTCCCAAACTAGATTCCGTTTGTCCATCATCTCCATCTCTAACCACTTCTGGTTGCACCTACAATTCACCAGCCTCGGTCTCACTGCTCCCTGCAGACTTTTCTCCACTCTCAGTCCCGATGAGGGGAATCGACCCAAAACCCCGACCATTCCTTTGCCCACCGCAGATACTGCCTGACCCGTGTCCTTCCAGCAGTTTTGTGCTTTGTCCCAGATTCCAGCGTCTGCAGTCTCTCGTGTCTCCGTGACCGGCAGCTGAACCGGGAAGATGGAATTTGCACGGTGGCGCAGCTGGTAAAGGCCCGGGTTCGATCCTGATCTCGGGTGCTGTCTGTGTGGAGTTTGCAGGTTCTCCCTGTGACCACGTGGGTTTTCCTCTGGGTGCTCCGGTTTCCACTGCCATTCCTAGTTCACAAAGGAAGGCAAAAATTACCAGAGTAACTCAACGGATCCCCAAGACGTGCGGGTGTGTCGGTCAATTGGCCCTCTGTAAATTGCCCCTAGTGTGTAGGGAGTGGATGAGAAAGTGCGATAGCATAGAACTAGTGTGAACATGTGATCGATGGTTGGTGTGGACTCTGTGGGCCAAAGGGCCTGTTTTAATGCTGTATCTTTCAATCCAATTCAATTCAATTCAAATTTTAGACACAAAATGCTGGAATAAATCAGCTGGTGAGGCAGCATCTCTTGAGAAATGGAATAGGTGGTGTTTCAGACTGAGACCCTCCAGACTACGAGAGGAAGCAATCTGAAGAAGGGTCTCGACCCAAAACATCACTGATTCCTTTTTCTCCAGAAATGCTGCCCGTTGAGTTATTCCTGTAGTTTGTGTCTATCTTTGGCGTAGACCAGCATCGCAGTTCCTTCCTACTCATTTCCAATTATTTTCTTTTTTTCAAATCTCCAACCGGTGACAAAACTAATCTAAAAACCCAGCCAGCAGGAAGCCGAAGAGTTAAAGTGAAACGCATAATGGTGTCAGCCTATTTAAACTGCGGCCTTTGTCGAGAGGCCTTGTACAGCTGTAGCAACACAAGGGCGCGGAGTTTTTCCGAGTTCTTACCCTGGTAACCATGGGTAGGGGTCTATGGCAGGACATTAAAGCTTGTTGCCCATATTGTACATGAATAATCAGCTGTGTAAGGCGGGAATGGAAATACAATATCTCAAGCTCATTCATACTCCTTAACTTTTCACACAAGCTCTTTGTTGGCCCAGAGTTAATGTAGGCCCGCTGACAAATCTACATTGGGATACGCTGATTGATTTAACACCAATCACCCCTGTCCCCTCTGGAGTTTCAGCCACCCTTTACCAATGCCATTAAGCCCGGGGTTACAGAATGATGACAAGGCCTCTTTTATACTCAATTATTCATTTTTCTACCATCCGCTCACATTAGTGGTGGTGGAGGCAGATATGGCAGTGTTGTCTTAAATGTTAATTCAGTGCAGTTTTTTTGCCGTCTCCACAGTGCCTTGATCATCTGGCTGGCTTCGAGTTGTTCTTTTCACACCTTTCGTTCATTTAATCTTTGTACCTTTTCATACCTCTAATTTCCCTCTCAGTCTGAAGATGGGTCTCCATTCGAAAAGTCACCCATTCCTTCTCTCGAGAGAGTCTGCCCGACCTGCTGAGTAATGCCCCCGTCCCACTTAGGAAACCTGAACGGAAACCTCTGGAGACTTTGTGCCCCACCCAAGGTTTCCGTGCGGTTCCCGGAGGTTCCCGGAGGTTTTTGTCAGTCTCCCTAATGGTCGAAAGTGGTTTCCGTTTTAAAAATCGGTAATTTGTTAGTCGAAGCCGGTTGCGATGCTAGTTGAAGGTGGTTGCCGGAGGACAAAAACCTCCGGGAACCGCACGGAAACCTTGGGTGGGGCGCAAAGTCTCCAGTGGTTTCCGTTCAGGTTTCCTAAGTGGGACAGGGGCATTACTCCACCATGTTGTGTTGATCTTCGGTGATAAAGCTGAATAACATTTAGTTACTTGGTGGAACCATGTTCCTACAATATATGATTACAATCCAGCCATCCACAGTGTACAGGTACAGGATAGAGGGAATAGAGTTTAGTGCAAGTTAAAGTCCGATTAAAGATAGTCTGAGGGTCTTCAATGAGGTAGATGGTAGGTCAGGATCACTCTCTAGTTGGTGTTAGGATTGTTCAGTTATATGATAACAACTGGGAAGAAACGCTCCTTGAATCTGCGTGCGCGTTTCACGCTTCTGTACCTCTCGCCTGACGGGAGAGGGGATGAAGGGATATGCTAGCTTTAGGTTTATTATTGTGCACTAAGGTACAATGAAAAGCCTTGTTTTGCATGCTAGTTCACAGTCCTATATAGAACAAGGATATGCAAAAAGCCTTTTTGATGTGTGCTATTCAGTAAGTGGAAAGGCTGTACATTATTGCAATTAAACAGTCCACAATGTACAGATACAGGCTAAAGGGAATGAGGTTTAGTGCAAGATAAAGTGCAGCAAAGTCCGATTAAAGATAGTCTGAGGGTTTCTAATGAGGTAGATGATAGAAAGGACTGCTCTCCAGTTGGTGAGAGGATGATTCAGTTGCCTGATAACAGCTGGGAAGAAACTGTCCCTGAATTCGGAGGTATAATTGCATGGTACAAAGCAGATGGATAGATTAGTCTGTTCAAGGCTGTTGATTCACTTGAATTCTTGCCCTATTCTCCCTTCGCTTCTCCCTCTCTTCACAGCAGCTCATGACAGAGATATATTTTGAACCGACAATCAACTCACAGGAATATGCCAGCTTCTGAATTATTAAAATCCAACTTATTTCCCAATCTGGACATTTCCCCCCCTGCTTTCCGTTACATTCTGCACAACACCAGATGCGTAAGATCCTCTTGCAACGTCCAACCCCACTGGAGTGAGCAGACTGGGTTTCTGTTTAATGTCATGGCCTAAAGGACAAGACCTCCAGTGATGCTGCATTTCCTCAGCAACCACCCTGTCGTCAGTTACGCGCTCTTGATCCAAGAATCAGCAGCGCATCCAACTGGGATAAGCTAACGTCATCATCCACCACCTTCTACAACATTCCACCGTTAAAGCCTGATCAAATAAACACACCGGTGGCATCAATTCAGTTCACACATAGAGGTAAACTATCCTGGATTACCATGAATACTCCAGAATTTGAAGATTCATCTGCAAGGAATTGCCACAGATAAAAAAATGTTTCTTTGCATATCTACTCATCCGTCATGGGGGTGGAGAAATGAACTGGTGACAGACACACAGTGCTAGGGTAACAGCAGGTTAGGCTGGCAGCATCTCTGGAGAACATGGAAAGGAGAACATGGATCGGGTCAGAACCCTTCAGATATGTAAGAGGAACTGGAGACCTCTTGTCAAGAATTTTCCGACTGAATAATGGGTCTTGATCATGCAAAAGGCAAAAAGTGTCGGAGGAGCTCAATGGGCCAGGCAGCATCTCTGGAGAACATGGATAGTTGATGTTTTGGGTCGGGACCCTGCTTCAGACTGATTGTGGTGGCGGAGGAGGGAGGGAAACCAGGAAGAGAGGTAGTGGCGGGATAAAGCAAGGTAGTGGGAGAAATGGGTGCACATCCAGGTGGGGCACAGAGGAGAGGGGGTTGGGGGGCGAGGAAAAAGTGGGCGGCGGGTGTTATTGCTTAGCTAGCTAAAGTTGGAGAATGTAATGCTCAGTAAACTATCCAAGTGGAATATGAGATGCTGCTCCTAAATGTTCTAACGTTAAACTCCTGGAGTCTTCACAATGGATGTTTTGGGCAACCAATGGTAGAATCACAGTGCAGTTAGTTGGTGGCAATGGGTCAATGGTTCTTTATTACCACATGTACTGAGGTACAATTCAATTATTTTTCATAGTGATAGACTTATATAGTATGGGAATACCCTTTGGCCCAACTTGCCCATGCTGACCAACAGGCCCAATGTTCACCAGTCCCACCTGCCTGCTTTTGGCCCATATCCTTCTAAACCTACCCTATCCATGTATCTGCCTAAATGCTTCTAAAACGGTGCAATAGTACCTGCCTCAACTACCTACTCCGGTAGCTTGTTTCATGCACCCACCACCATTTGTGTAACAAGGGCATGGCAGTGGGATCCTTCTGCAGGAAGTGCTCCAATGCAATCCCCAGGAAAGTTGCCAAGCAGAGATGGCAATGTTCATCTCCATGCTAGCCATGCCTTAGTGAGTGAGGCTCCACACCCGGTATTGCCTTTAATAATCCGGACTGCATTCAAAATGGAGCACCGGGGTTGTGCTCTAAACCGTGACAGATGTCCTTCTGTGGTTCGATACAGTGCAGGCCCTTCAACCCCAAGTCCGTGCTGACCAGGAAGCACACTAACACTATCCTACACACTAAACAATTTACAATTTAATGGAACAAATTAACAATTTACAATTTATGGAAGCCAATTAACCTGCAAACCTGTACAATCTTTGGAGTGCGGTAGGAAACAGCACCCGGAGAAAACCCACACGGTGACAGGGCGATGAGCGTGCACAGACAGCTTGCCACTGCCCTAATGGCATTGCCCCCAGGAGGAAAATCACAGAATTCCTGTTGGAGACCGGAGGAAAATCTCATCAAATGAGGAGAATTTGCAACGAAGCAGTAAAACGTGGAAACAAGGAAATACGTAGGCTGGCTGACATTAAGCACTGGAGTAACTCAGCAGGTCAGGAAGCATCTCTGGAGACACAAAGTGCTGGAGTAACTCAATGTGTGAGGCAACATCTCTAGAGAAGGTGGATTGGCAACGTTTTGGTTCGGGTCGGAAGATGTATTTCTTCGGTAAACCAACAAGTTCCTTGTTTTTACATTGAGTCATGATCTAAGTTCACCTCCACTAAAGTTAATGGGCCCAATAATAATGCTAGCAGATATTTTAACTCTTTCTCCTCTGTGCTGTTTGTACAGAGTTTGTATGTTCCTCCCGTGACCACGTGGGTTTTCCCCCAGGTGCTCCGGTTTCCTCCCACACTCCAAAGACACACAGGTTTGTAGGGTAATTGGCTTTGTTAATGATTGTTAATTATCGCTAGTGTATAGGATAGTGCTAGTGTACAGGGCGATTGCAGGTCAGCATGGACTCGCTGGGCCGAAGGACCTGTTTCCGTGCTGTATCTCTAAACAAATCTAAACACTAAAAAAAACTCATGCCAATTATTTCACGTCAAGTAGAGTTTACACCCACATGCAGTGAGGGGCAGGTACAATGGAAATCTGCGTTAGTTTAGTTTATTATTGTCACCTATACCCCGAGGTATAGTGAAAAGATTTTTGTTTGCGTGCTATCCAGTCAAAGAAGAGACTGTACATGATTACAATCGAGCCCTCCACAGTGCACAGATGCAGGTTAAAGGGTACAGCATTCAGTGCAAAGTTTTCACAATGAAGTCCAATAAGGTCTGATTAAAGATAATTCAAAGGTCGCCAATGAAGTAGATGGAGGTCGTGACCGCACTTTAGTAGGTGAGAGTATGGTTCAGTTGCCTGATTACAGCTGGGAAGAAACTGCCCCTGAATCTGGAGCGATGTGCTTTTTCAAACGTCTGTTGCCTCTTGCCTGGTGGGAGCGGGGAGAGAAGGGAGTGGCCGGGGGCGAGACTGGTCCTTGATTATGCTGGTGGCCTTGCTGAGGCAGCGTAGATGGAGTTGATGGAAGAGAGGATGATGTGTGTGATGGTCTGGGCTACTTCCACAACTCTCTGCATTTTCTTACGGAGGGGGAGGTGGGGGGGTGGTCTTGCATGGAGCTGTTCCGAAACCAAGCACATTAGAGGTCTCAGCCTTACGTTTTCGGGCAGTAGTAAATCAGCCTCCGTTCAAGAATAAATTGAAAGCGCTATGGAATAAATGAAGGCCATCTTGATCATTTGATGGTCCATCAAGCTGCAGTCAGTTTAGGTGACTCATTGCGAGTCCAGTAATTGTGAGATGTGTTCACTGGCACTTCATGTGATTTGAGTTAGCAGGAATTTAATAACATAATAGCTTCAGCACGCATCTGTACTGATTACTCACTGAGTACCTTAGGAAACGCAATGAAAAGAAGGAATCATAATAGAATGTTTGACAATGACCAAGGACTATTTAAAATGCAGCACAAAGATTCTGCTTTATTACAGTGGAGCTGACGTTAACACTTTAGACTTTAAAGATACAGCGCTGAAACAGGCCCTCCTTCGGCCTACTGAGTTGGCACCGACCAGCGATCACCCCCTACACTAGCACTATCCTATACAATTTGGCAAAGTCAGTTAACCAACAAGCCTGTATGTCTTTAGGATGTTGGAGAAAACGGGAGAGACTGGAGAAAACTAATAATTTTATCTCCTCCCACCCCCCCCCCCCCCCCACCCCCCACACACACACATACACATCTTACACACCTTACACGCATCTTACTAAAATGATCCTGGGGCCTGGGGAAGACTTGCGAGACAGTGAAAGAAGGCCAAAAATGGTGTAAATTTAAATAGATATATATCTGCGCCGAGGCCCAACATCTAGGAGCTAGCGGCCTCCTTCTGGTATCGACCTTGAGGGCTCCGGTCACGGAGCCTGTGGACATACCATGGCGGAGCTGGCTGACTGCGGAGGCTGTGGTGGTGTTGCGGCTGCGACTCAACTTCGGAGGCTTCGCCGCGGGCCCTGTGGACGGTAACATCGGGAGATCGCAGGTCCCTGGTTGGTGACCGACTTTCGGGAGCGCCAGCAACAACAGCAGCTTCTTCCGCCCCGAATCATGGGGCTTGAATCGGCCATGTCGCGGGGCCTTTCATCGCCTGGTGCGGCTTAAAATCGGCAGCGGGATCTACCATCGCCCGGTGAGGGCTTCAACATCAGGAGCCTCGATCGCCGCGAGTTTGACTGCCTGACCGTGGGAGAAGAGGCAGGGGGGGATTGTCTCCCACCTCTCAAAACATGGGGGGGGGGGGGAACACACATTCCCCCCCCCGGATTTCCGCCCATGCCTTTATGTGTCTACCTTCGATTTATACCAGCATCTGCAGTTCTTTCCTATGCATTATTCCCTTTATCCTGTATCCAGGATGGCTTGATCATGTATAGTCTTTCCACTGACTGGAGAGCACGCAACACAAAGCTTTTCACTGTACCTCGGTTCCTCCTCTCCATCTGGCCCAGCTCCTTCTCTCGTGATTGTGCGTTCTGCCAGGTGGGATCTAATTCCTGGTTAGAATCGTCCATTTCAGCATCACACATGAAGCTTGCCATATGGGTAGACATCTGCTGAACTGCCATGGAGTCAGGAGCAAGCTGCAGGGTTATTGTCTCTTATTTCCAAGGAATTGCTCGGGACTCTCCTTGATTTCTGATGGCATGTTTAAGAATATCGCAGCGTGCGAAAGAAATGCCTGGATTGTTTGATTTATTCCAAAGCTGCTCCTAAAAACATTGATAGTCAAAGCCATTGAATAGTTTAGTTTAGTTTAGTTCAGTTTAGTTTAGAGATACAGCATGGAAACAGGCTCTTGCCATGGAGGGGGTACAGAGAAGGTTCACCAGACTGATTCCTGGGATGTCAGGACTTTCATATGAGGAAAGACTGGATAGACTCATAGAAACATAGAAACTAGACACTCGGCCCTTCGATGCAATTCACAGTATCCTGTATACCTCCTTCTCTCCATACCCCCTGATCCCTTCAGCCACAAGGCCACATCCAACTTCCCTCTTAAATATAGCGCCACAGATAAAAACGATTTTCCTCAATCTCGTCCTAAAAGGAAAACGGAGGTGGTAATGGCAAGAATCTTAGATTAGGGTACGCAATACCCAGGTGTGACCTCACCAAGACCCTGTACAACTACTCAGCTATGCTAGGAGGTTATCTCCCCTTTCCTAATCGATTTGCAGCCTTGCCCCTCGTCCAAATCACTGGATCGGCACACTAGTCACTGAAAAAGGACCCGTTCACTCCTACTCTTTGCTTCCTGTCTGCCAGCCAGTTGGAATTAGAAGACTGAGGGGGGATCTTATAGAAACTTACAACATTCTTAAGGGGTTGGACCCCGACCAGAACAACGGGTCACAGTTTTCAGGATAAGGGGATTCCTTTAGGACCGAGATGAGGAAAACATTTTTCACACAGAGAGTGGTGAGTCTGTGGAATTCTCTGCCACAGAAGGTAGTTGAGGCCAGTTCATTGGCTATATTTAAGAGGGAATTAGATGTGGTCCTTGTGGCTAAAGGGATCAGGGGGTATGGAGAGAAGGCAGGTACAGGGTACTGTGTTGGATGATCAGCCATGATCATATTGAATGGCGGTGCAGGCTCGACGGGCCGAATGGCCTACTCCTGCACATATTTTCTATGTTTCTTCGACCGAGTCTGCGCTGACCGGCGATCACCCCGTACACTAACACTTTCCTACACACTAGGGACAATTCACAATATTTACAGAAGCCAAATTAACCTGCGAACCTATGCATCTTTGGAGTGTGGGAGGAATCCAGAGCACCCAGGGGGAGAAATCCAGCAGTCACAGGGAGAATGTTCGAGCACGTGTAGTCAGGATCGAACCCGGATCTCCGGCGCTGTAAGGCAGCAACTCTGCCACTGCGCCAACGTGCTGCCTATAAAAGGGTAGAGTTCCCTGAACTGTGACTGCAAGTGGACTGCGGGGTGGTGTGGGACAGATGCAAGTGGACTGCGGGGTGGTGTGGGACAGATGCCGAGAGCAGAGTGCCAGTAATGGAACCATCTTGGCACCACGCTGCAATGTTAACGTTCCCCAGGCGAGCGGCAAATGAAGCAATGGGAGCATTATTGTTGGTCTGCTTGTCGGGGAATTGCTTTCTGTTTGATCTGCCGGCTTGGCTCAATTCTAATGACAATCAGCAAGAAATGATTAGCAGCGAGATTAACTGACAGGCACAACGGATGACACGTTACCTAATTACCACAATAAAAAATATTGTAAGGTCGACGAATCAATATTTTGACTCACCGTGGGTTGGTGGTTTAATATTGATTCATCATCGTAAAGACTGACATACAGATATAGTGGCCAATTATCCCTGGGCTATGTATAATCATCTCAGCTCCAGCTGTTTAAATTACCACTGCTTTGATGGGCCTCTTGAAAAGGCAAGCCCTGGTGTGTATGTATTTACATGTGTAGGAGCGGTGTATCATTCTACAGTTGCATCTTCTGGGTGATAATTCTAATGTCCGTTCCCCACTCACTGTATCTCTCTTTTTACTCGAAAGTGGCATCATAGGTGGATAAGGTGGTCAAGAAGGCTTTTGGTACGTTGGCCTTCATCAGTCAGACTATTGGGTCTAGAGGATAGGCAGAAAGTGCTGGGGTAACGCAGTGGGTCATGCAGCATCTTTGGAGAAAAAGGATGGGTGACGTTTGGGTTGGACCCCTTCTTCTTATTGAAAGTAGGGGGGAGGGAGCTGAAGGTAGGAAAAGGCCAGAGCAAATCAGGACTGGCAATAGATGACCAAGGAAGGGTGGAGCCCATAATGGCCCTGATTTATTCTGGCCTAGGGACCTGACCCAAAACATCATCTATCCATGTTCTCCAGAGCTGCTGTCTGATCCGCTGAGTTTCTCCAGCACTTTGTGTCAGTAGGGTTCTATGTTTAGTTGAGGTTAGAGATGCAGCGCGGAAACAGGCCCTTTGGCCCACCGGGTACACACTGACCAATGGTCACCCTGTACACTGGTTCTATCCAACACACTAAGAACAATTTAAAAAGGCCAATTAACCTGGTCTTTGGGACACGGGAGGAAACCGGAGCACCCGGAAAAAAACCCACATGGTCACAGTGAGAACGTGCAAACTCCGTACAAACAGAACTTGTAGTCAGGATTGAACACGAGTCCCTGGCGCTGTAAGGCAGCAACTCTACCACCGCGCCATTCTGCCGTCCATATGTTCGATGGGAAAAGGGATTGGAAAAATTAGTTGAAAATGAGAGCTGGTGTCATGGTACACCAGTCATTGAAAGTAGGCATGCAGGTGCAGCAGGCAGTGAAGAAAGCAAATGGTATGTTAGCATTGAGAGCAAAAGGATTTGAGTACAGGAGCAGGGAGGTTATACTGCAGTTGTACAGGGTCTTGGTGAGGCCACACCTGGAGTATTGTGTACAGTTTTGGTCTCCTAATCTGAGGAAAGACATTCTTGCCATAGAGGGAGTACAGAGAAGGTTCACCAGACTGATTCCTGGGATGTCAGGACTTTCATATGAAGAATGACTGGATAGACTCGGCTTGTACTCGCTGGAATTTAGAAGATTGAGGGGGGATCTTATAGAAACTTACAAAATTCTTAAGGGGTTGGACAGGCTAGATGCAGGAAGATTGTTCCCGATGTTGGGGAAGTCCAGGACAAGGGGTCACAGTTTAAGGATAAGGGGGAAGTCTTTTAGGACCGAAACATTTTTCACACAGAGAGTGGTGAATCTGTGGAATGCTCTGCCACAGAAGGTAGTTGAGGCCAGTTCATTGACTATATTTAAGAGGGAGTTAGATGTGGTCCTTGTGGCTAAAGGGATCAGGGGGTATGGAGAGAAGGCAGGTACAGGATACTGAGTTGGATGATCAGCCATGATCACATTGAATGGCGGTGCAGGCTCGAAGGGCCGAATGGCCTACTCCTCCACCTATTTTCTATGTTCTATGTCTATGTCTATGAGACAATGTGAAATTTAACGGCAGTTGTTAACGGAGACAAACCCTCAACACGTCAAAGAGCCAAATTAAGTTTTCCTTTCAAATGAAGAAAATTTTCAATCCAGCATTACATCCTTCCCTCTATTCACTGGTTGCACTGTGGTTCGAGAGTGAGACAGGTTGCCTGGATGCCCAGGGCAGGTGGAATATTAACATGATAAAGGTGCGTTCCTGCAGGAATCACAAGTCGAGGGTATAATGAGTGTAATCAGTGAGGTAGTCAGAGTGCTGGGAAGGAAGGAGGGGGGGGAATGACAGCATGAGTCAGTGAGTGGGGAGGAGGATGTAAAGGCACGAGAATGAAAGGGCACCTGCTGAGATGAACACTGCCTATCTGGCAGTCGTGTCAATCTACAAGACAAATACATGTTTTCTCTCTTCCTCGCTTCACAAGATGCAATTCTTCTCTGCAGCACTGAGCCACCTATTTCTCAGGGCAATTTAATGCTCCATTGAGATACCAAGTGCTGGAGTAACACAGTGGGTCAGGCAGCACAGGCATAAGGTGCTGCAGTAATTTGGCCGGTCAGGCAGCATCTCTGGGGGAAAAGGATGGGTGACGTTCCGGGGTCGGGACCCTCCTGCAGACTGAAAGTAAAGGGGAGGGAGCTGGAGGTAAGAAAAGGCCAGAACAATTCAGGGTCGGCAACAGATGACCAAGGAAGACTGACTAGGGAAGAGGTGATGACGAAGGGATAGAAGGATGCGAACAGTGGAACTGGTAGGGTAGCGAGTGTGTGGGAGGGTAGGAGGAAGGGGAATGCAAGGGTTACTTGAAAATACATTAGGTGCTGTTCCTGCAGCATCTCTGGAGGGAACCGACAGGCGAGGTTTTGGGATGGTCTCAAGGGTTCCGAGCCATAATCTCACTCATCCATATCCTCCATTGCCTGGCTGCTGCCTCACCTGCTGAGTTCCTCCAGCACTTTGTGCTTCACTCAAGGTTTCACTATCTGCAATTTCTTCGCAGAAACAAGGAACTACAGATGCCGGTCTACAGCAAAGGACCCAAAGTGCTGGAGGAACTCAGCGGCTCAGGCAGCATCACTGGATAGGTGACTATTTGGGCCAGAGCTCATCTTCAGACCCCAATGTGAACTTTAAGACTTCATCCATCACTCCACCCTCTGTAAACATGCGTCCATCTAAAGCTCGGGAGTGTGAGTGTCCTATCCCATGCCGATTCCCATTTACACACTGTGGGGGGGGGCAGCACATTGGTGCAGTGGTCGGGCTGCTGCCTTACAGCGCCAGACCCGGGTTCGATCCGGACTACGGATGCTGTCTGTACAAAGCTTTTACGTTCTCCCAGGGACCTCTGGGTGTTCCGGTTTTCTCCCACACTCCAAAGACATGCAGGCTTGTAGGTTGACTGGCCTCCGTTCTATGTCCCTAATGTGTAGGATAGTGCTAGTGTATGGGGTGATCGCTGGTCGGCGCGAACTCGGTGGGCCGAAGGGCCTGTTTCCTCGCTGTCTCTCTAAAGTCTAAAATCTAACGTCTCAATCCACCTACTAACTGGGGTCTGGGATCTTTTTTGGTCCCAGCTAATCCCAGTCACCTTGCACACAGGAGATGAGGTCACAGTTTGCAAGACTGCATCACCCACCTACTGTGAAGAAAAATGACCAGCGGCCGTGGGTTAAAGTGACAGACAAACTGAGTTTTAGCCACACAAATCGGATTAACAGCCACATATTGTTGATAGATGTCTTAATGTTATCAGTGCAATCAGTGTTAGTCAGCCAGGGAGAGGAAAGAGTGACGTTATGATTCACCAATGAAAGGAACAAAATCCCATTGAAATAAACTTCCCAGGCAGTGGAATGCTAAATAAACTGCCGATAATTAACATCCCAGTGAGAGCTATAAATACTAATGAGCTGCGGGATGGAATGGAGATGGTTTTTCAAATTACGATGAGATTTTATTAGCAACGGATTTCACTCATACTGAATTACACGGTAGAGCTGCTGCCATACAGCACTTGCAGTGCCGGAGACCCAGGTTTGATCCTGACTACGGGTGCAGTCTGTACGGAGTTTGTACGTTCTCCCCGTGACTGCGTGGATTTTCTCCGAGATCTTCCGTTTCCTCCCTCACTCCAAAGACATACAGGTATGTAGGTGACTTGGTAAATATAAAAATTGTCCCTAGTGTGGGTCGGATAGTGTTAATATGCAGGGATCGCTGGTTGGCATGAAGTCGTTGGGCGAAGGGCCTGTTTCCGCGCTGTATCTCTAAACTAAACTAAACTGCACTAAACTATAGAAAACCCTAAGTGCGGGAGGAGGCAAGGGTCACAACAAGAAATGTTGCCTATCTATAATCTCCAGAGGGTCTGAAGAAGGATCTCGAGCCGAATTGTCATCCATCCTTGTTCACCAGAGATGCTGCCTGACCCGCTGAGTTACTCCAGCACTTTGTGTGCACTAACCAGCATCTGCGGTTCCTTGCATCTCAATTTCAATGGTGAATGGTGGTATTTGAACCTAAGTGCAGTGACTTTTTTTTGCACACATTTCAGTAACAAGCCCACTTATACATTAGGGTCAATCATACTAAGTGTGAGATAGTAGACCACACTGAGACCATACACAAGAGTCGCTAAGTTTCAGGCGCCATCTTGCACCCTTCACATCTGAAATTTCCAAAAATGTTTGTCTTAAGGGGTTGGATAGGCTAGATGCAGGAAAAATGTTCCCGATGTTGGGGAGGTCCAGAACAAGGGGTCTAAGGATAAGGGGGAATTCCTTTAGGACTGAGATGAGGAAAACATTTTTCACACAGAGAGTGGTGAGTCTCTGGAATTCTCTGCCACAGAAGGTAGTTGACGCCAGTTCATTGGCTATATTTACGAGGGAGTTAGATGTGGCCCTTGTGGCTAAAGGGATCAGGGGGTATGGAGAGAAGGCAGGTACAGGATACTGAGTTGGATGATCAGCCATGATCATGTTGAATGGCGGTGCAGGCTCGAAGGGCCGAATGGCCTACTCCTGCACCTATTTTCTATGTTTCTATGTTTCCATGTCTTAAATTGGTTATAAAGGCCCATTGTCCTGGTATGGCCCAATTGAGTGAGGTTAGTGTTTAGTTGCCACATTCCAGGAAAGATGTGGAGGCATTAGAAAGTGTGCAGAGCAGGTTTACCGGATGCTTAGGTTAGGGAGGTATTGGCTGCAGTCTGTTGTGTCTCAACCTCCACTCAATCCTCTTGATCATTACCAAAATTAATCGTTCCACCGTTGCTCAATATCCGGAACTGATTCATTCAGTTACTCCTCCCTTTCTTAGGATGCAACTTAATATCTATCCCTTTTGGGAAAACCTCCCATACCAATATCTGAAGAAGGGTTCTGACCTGAAATGTCATCTGGCCATTCCCTCCACAGATGCTGCCTGACACGCTGAGTTCCTCCAGCACTTTGGGTTTTACGCAAGATTCCAGCACCTGCAGTTCTTTGTGTCTCTCTAATTGCAGGCCACGTTTTTTTACACAGAGGGTGTCGAGTGCCTGGAATGCGCTGCCGGGAGTGGTGGTTGTAGCAGATACATTAGTGGCATCTACCAGACTTGTGGATAGGCTTACGGATGTGCAGGGAATGGAGGGATATGAATTACGTGCAGGTAGATAAGTGATGGACACAAAATACTGGAGTAATTTCATGTTCTCCAGAGATGCTGCCTGATCCGCTGAATTACTCCAGCACTTTGTTGTAAAAACCAGCAGCTGCAGTTCCTAATTTCTAGATAAATTATGGTCTTGCCATCATGTTTGGCAGAGATATTGTGGGCCGAAGGCCCAGTCTTGTATTGTACTGTCTACGTTCTATGTTTTATGTTCATTCTTAGTCATAGAGTCATTCAGCATGGAAACAGGCCCTTCGGCCTAACTTGCCCACGTCGACCAACATGCCCCATCTACATTAATCCCACCTGCCCGCACTCGGTCCATAACCCTCAAAGCCTATCCGATCCATGAACCTGTCCAAGTGTCTCATAAATGTTATGATAGTACGTGCCTCAACTACCTCTTCCGGCAGCTCGTTCCATACACCCACCACCCTTTGTGTAAAAAGGTTACCCCTCAGGTTCCTATTAAATCTTTTCCCCCTCACCTTAAACCTACAGTACGTCCTCTGGTGCTCGATTCCCCGACTCTGAGCAAAAGACTGTGCTGATTTATTCCTCTCATGATTTTGTACGCCTCTAGAAGATCACCCCTCATCCTCCTGCGCTCCAAGGAATAAAGTCCTAGCCTGCTCAACCTCTCCTTGTAGCTCAGGCCCTCTTGAGGGTTGGGTTCAGAGGGTCATGGAGCCATATCATCCATCTACTTATGTGGTTTAACATCAAGCATCCTTGGTTGATAACACTGCTGGCAAACATCTTGAGAAGCATTCGCTTCAGTAAAGCTGCTCAAGGACAAAAAGTGTTGAGGCTGCAGAATTAACAAGCGAGACATAACATTGGGTAAACATCGCAAATGCTAACTCAAACAGATTAATACATCTGCTAAATTGACCAAGATCGCAGGTTGTCAACTGGCATTAGGGGCTACCTCATTCTTATTTACACTGACTGATTTCAAAGCGCGAGCGAATTATGGGAAGACAAACACCTTGCTGATTTGGCAGAGTCACGTTCCAATCTGTAACTGTGCCGACAGCGTTCGTATACGATGCACTCCGGCAACAAGGTGGCTGTTGACTTACGCGGTTGACTGACCCCATTTACTGCAAGGTAGCATCTCACTGCACGAGAAGTACTCGAGAACATTTACTTCCAGTTGCCTCTGAGACTTATGTGGGCGACACAGTGGGCAGCTTGAGGAGCCGCTGCCTCACGGCACCAGAGACGGTGGGTTTGATCCTGAGGATGGGTGCTGTCTGTGTGTCGAGTTTGCATCTGTAACTACTTTTTTTTTTAAATTTCAAAATAGACTATATTCAAGTAATAAATATATACAATACATGAACCTTGCGGAAAATCCATCCGACATTTTCGGAGGCTATACAAATTGATCAATACAGTTTCTACATTTTTTTCCAAATTCCACAAATCAGTCCCCCACCCGTGCCACTCATGTGGCCCCCTGGCGTGGGATACCTTCCCTTATTTTGAGGGGCGTCTCCACCATACCGTGCCCCCCATGTCCAGCAGCGGAAGGACCCTAGACTGTGGCCCTCCCCCACCGAGCCTTGGCGTTGGCTGCACCGAGCTTCAGTGCGTCCCTCAGCACGTACTCCTGCAGTCTGCAGCGGGCCAATGGGCAACATTCCCTGACGGACATCTCGCTCTGCTGGGTGGTGAACAATGCTCGGGCAGACCAAAGGGCGTCTTTTACCGAGTTGATGACCCTCCAGCAGCACTCGATGTCAGTCTCTGAATGTGTCCCTGGGAACAGTCCGTAAATCACCGAGTCCTCTGTGACGGAGCTGTTCGGGATAAAGCGTTCCAGGGACCCTTGCATACTTCTCCAGACTCTTTTTGCAAATCCACACTCTGTAAAGAGGTGGGCAACCGTCTCCTCTCCATAGCAGCCGTCCCGAGGGCAGCGTGCGCTGGTAGTGAGGTTCCGACGGTGCAGGAAGGATCTGACTGGGAGGGCTCCCCTCACCGCCAGCCAAGCCAGGTCTTGGTGCTTGTTGGTGAGCTCTGGCGATGAGGCATTTTGCCAGACAAGCTGGGCAGTGTGCTCAGGGAACCACGCCACCGGGTCCATAGAGTCCTTTCCCTGCAGTGCCTGCAGGATGTTCCATGCTGACCACTGCCCAATGGACATGTGGTCAAAGGTGTTGGTCTGGAAGAACCTTTCTGCAAACGACAGATGGGGCGACAATGTCCAGCTGACTGGCACATTGCGTGGCACCTGCACCAGGCCCATCCTTCGCAACACCAGGGGCAGGTAGAACCTCAGCAGGTAGTGACACTTGGTGCCCACATGCCTTGGCTCTACACTCCGCCTGATGCAGCCACACACGAAGGTGGCCATCAGGGTGAGGGCGACGTTGGGCACGCTTTTACCCCCGTTGTCTGCTGACTTGTGCATTGTGGCCCGACGCACCCGGTCCATCCTCGACCCCCAGATGAACTGGAAGATGGCCAGGGTGATCCCTGTGGCATAGGAGGGAGGGACAGGCCACACTTGTGCCAAGTACAGCAGCCCCAAGAGCACCTCACACTTGATGACCACATTTTTACCCGTTACGGAGAGGGAGCGTTGCCTCCACAGCTCCAGCTTCCTCCCCACCCTGGCTATCTGCTCAAGCCAATTCTTATTACACGCCTCAGCCTCCCCGAATCAAATCCCCAGCATCTTCAAGAAGTCAGGCTTGATGGTGAAGGGGACGGAAGATCTGTCGGGCCAGTTGCCAAAGAGCATGGCCTCGCTCTTCCTGCGGTTCACCCTGGCTCCCGTGGCCGACTCAAACTGGTCGCAGATACTAATCAGTCTGCGGACCGACCCGGGATCAGAGCAGAAGACAGCGACATCGTCCAACGAGAGAGCAGGCTATTCTAGACTGGGTATTGAGTAATGAGGAAGGGATAGTTAGCAGCCTTGTTGTGCATGGCCCCTTGGGCAAGAGTGACCATAATATGGTTGAGTTCTTCATTTGGATGGAGAGTGATATTGTTAATTCAGAAACATGGGTCCTGAACTTAAAGAAAGGTAACTTTGAGGGTATGAGACGTGAATTGGCCAAGATAGACTGGCAATTGATTCTTGAAGGGTTGACGGTGGATATGCAATTGAAGGCATTTAAAGACTGCATGGATGAACTACAACAATTGTTCATCCCAGTATGGCAAAAGAATAAATCAGGGAAGGTAGTGCATCCGTGGATAACAAGGGAAATCAGGGATAGTAGCAAAGCAAAAGATGAAGCATACAAATTAGCCAGAGAAAGCAGCCTACCAGAGGACTGGGAGAAATTCAGAGTCCAACAGAGGAGGACAAAGAGCTTAATTAGGAAAGGGAAAATGGATTATGAAAGAAAACTGGTAGGAAACATAAAAACTGACTGCAAAAGTTTTTATCAATATGTGAAGTGAAAAAGATTAGTTAAAACAAATGTAGGTCCCTTGCAGTCAGAAACAGGTGAATTGATCATGGGGAACAAGGACATGGCAGACCAATTGAATAACTACTTTGGTTCTATCTTCACTAAGGAAGACATAAATAATTTGCCGGAAATAGCAGGGGATCGCGGGTCAAATGAGATGGAGGAACTGAGTGAAATCCAGGTTAGCCGGAAAGTGATGTTAGGTAAATTGAATGGAATAAAGGCCGATAAATCCCCTGGGCCAGATAGGCTGCATCCCTATCTTAAGGAAGTAGCCCCAGAAATAGTGGATGCCTTGGTGATAATTTTTCAAAACTCTTTAGATTCTGGAGTAGTTCCTGAGGATTGGAGGGTAGCTAATGTAACCCCACCTTTTAAAAAGGGAGGGAGAGAGAAAACGGGGAATTTTATTTCGGAGTCACGTGAGTGACCACGTGAAGAAGCCCCGCCTGGCGCTGGAACGGCATTACGTCGACGCTGACGGCAGAAGCAGGAGCTGCAGAGGCAGCTCCTCGACAGCGGTAGGTACGGGACCGGCAGGTAAGTGCAGTTGAAAAACTTTTAGGATCTGGAAAACTCCGTGCCTGGTGTATTGAACCAGGTTTTAAAATGTTTTTTAAAAAAAAACAAAAAAGTAAATAAAGTTAAAATAGAACAAAAATACTCTGTATAAAACAACGGAGTTTTAAAAAAAGAACGTCCCGGGGGAATACCCAGCGATCGGGACGGGAGATTAATTACGGAGCCGGTTCCGATACTGGTGACCGTTAAAATTACGTTAGAAAGATTTTAGTCGCTCCACAAACTTTTGGCAGGGGTATAAAAGGCTTCAGACTAAAAAAGTTTTATGGCTTGGGAAAATAATGGAAAAAAGATTCCAAAAAATAAAAAATAAAGTAAATAAAGAATTCAAGCCAAAAAGGGTACCCTAAAGGGGTTTCATATATTAATATATATGATGAAATATGGTGGGAATATCTACCTCAGAGATATTTGAAGGTAGTCTCCTTGAGGGAAAACTCAGGAGTAACAAGGGCAGTAAAATGGAAAACTGACCCTAAAAATGCACTGATAATGGTGGCTGGTCATGAAGTACCCACCACAGCACCAGTAAAAAAATAAATAAATAAATAAATATATATATATATATATATATATATATATATATATATATACAGGTGTAAGTATAACACCTGAATAAGAAGTGAGGCCATGGGGAAAAAAAAAAAAACCATGGAAACCAAAATTAATTGGTCTCACTAAAGCTGTTGTGATTAAAACAGCAGATAATAATAAAACTTTTTATGTTTTATTTAAGTACACTTCAGCACAAAATATATATAAAAGTGTACTGGGTTTGATACCAGAATGTATGAGTGAGGCCATGAAAAGTAAATATGAAAAAAAAAAAAAAATTTTATTGGCCTCACCAAAGCTGTTATGATGAAACAGCAGAATATGATAAAACTTTTAAGTTTATAAAGATATCATCGGTGAATCCGGTTATGATATCCATGTCTCAATTAGATGAGATATAATGAAATACGATTTTAAAAGTATTTCAAACTGGTGCATGGCATTTCCATTTCTATGGAAAACAAATAAAATATTGTGCAAATAACCAATACATTTAAAATAAAATAAATTGCCATCAGTTTGTGGAGCTCAATGGGAAGAAATATATAATATTAATTTACCAAATCTGCACTCTAGATTTGCAGATCATTACAAATCAGGTTATGTTAAACTCCTGAGTATTATGGAATAAAACCTGCCTTATGATAAATCAAAAATATTGATTATAAAGAACAGACTACTGATCTTTAAGCTTTGGGGAGAAAACTATGATCCAATGAAAGATTTGATAATGGATCAAAACAAAGGCAGAAGTATGGTATAATCCAACATAGCCTTATCTAAACCCATATGATGGGGAAAAGAAGGCTTGAAGTACGTTGAAGAGGTGCAAACAACTTGTTACAAAATACGTTCATGAAATCTCCAGTTGTGGGGGATTACAGGTGTATCATGATCATTAATTTAATATAACTAAGAAAGGATTGGTTCACCTGTATAAGAAAACCTTAAAAATTGAATTTAGGTTTGCACCCAAAAGTAACTCCAATAAAGAAGGGGTACGTACATATATATATATTATAAAATTACCTAAGTGTAAAGATTTGATGGTATAAACCATACAAAACATCATTTTATATACACTTTCACAGTGTAAGAACATTTTATTAAAAAGGAAACATCTTAAACATTGAAATACAGTTGTTATTAACAAATTGTTAATCAATATTACAGGTGCTTGAAATTAATTAAAATGGGTCAAGCTGTGCAAGTTAAAACATTGTCTAAAGGATTAAAACCTGTTCAAGGTTGTTAAACAGAATACTGGTAGAACAATTGTGCTGATAAAAAGATCAGCACTTGCACTAATGAGATGGGTTATCTTGATCACATTTAAATTGGAAGGTTATAAAGAATCAGCTGCAAATTAGTGCTGCAATTACAAACCTGTTGGAAGGCAAGGACCTGACCCATCACATAAAGCGTATGCTTAGGCATTAATAAAATCTGTCCAAAATTGTAATACATAAGTCGGGAGATCAATAGTCCTGAATTGCCTTAGGCAATGGACTCTAAATTCTATCAATGATTCAAAAAAGTTAACACTAAAAGTAATAATGCTAATGACTTTAGTATCAACATAAGAGTGCAAACATTACAAATATTACTTTATAATTGCATGTGGATACAGATTTCATTATCGTATATGTTTATGAATTTAACAAACAGAGCACACCAAGAAGAGCTGAAACCAAAAGGTAAACCTATAAGCATATCCTGTCGGCCTTAAGTTGTGTGTGTGTATGTGTGAACATTGATGAAATATGTTGAAGTAGGTAAGAGTCTCTGTGGTGATGAGACAGCACTACTTATTACACACAAATAACCACATTAGGTTTCTGCAAAACCTGATGGTTCTAGAGGAATGTATTCTAGATGATTAAAAATTGAATAAACACTCAGTGGAACTAGACATTGAAATGTGGAAAATCACTCTGTTAATGAGGTAGATACATTCACAGGAATGGCACAGGATGAGCCGCTCGAGCAAAGATGCAAGGCCGCAGGAGGGTGTAAATTAAATGTTAAAGTAAAAGGAACCAGTCATGAAGTCAGATTTGGACACGGCGTGTTGGGTTCTCTATAATTGTTGCTTTGTTCATACCATCAAAATATACATATCAATTGATATTTTGTGATAAACTTGCCTTTCAATGGAAAGGGCATTACTTTTATTCTTTATAATGTGAAATAATTTATCACATAACTTTTGGCAATGTTTGGGAAAAATGTGTTATTCGCTCGTTACTGTGTTGAATGAGCCGGACTGTCGTATGGAATAAATTCTACAACATGAAAAACACAGAAGCTTCAAACTCTTCACGTGTAAGATTAAACGAGAACTTACCAGTTCGAAGTTTGATCGTTATTTTATGAGGAGTAACGATGAGGGATTACGTGCCCTCCACTCCCGACCCTCATAAAATAAATGATCATCTGGTAGTTCTAAATCTATGTTGAGCCTTACTATCTTACTCCGGCTATTATGTTCTGTGTTTTTCATGCCGCTGCTTTGAAGTATGCCGTTCCAGCGCCAGGCGGGGCTTCTTCACGTAATCCCTCATCGTTACTCCTCATAAAATAACGATCAAACTTCGAACTGGTAAGTTCTCGTTTAATCTTACTATTACCAACTAGTTAGTCTAACATCAGTCGTGGGGAAAATGCTAGAGTCAGTTGTTAAAGATGGGATAGCAGCGCATCGGGAAAGTGGTGAAATCATTGGACAAAGTCAGCATGGATTTACGAAAGGTAAATCATGTCTGACGAATCTTATTGAATTTTATGAGGATGTAACTAGTAGAGTAGATAAGGGAGAAGCAGTGGATGTGTTATATCTGAACTTTCAGAAGGCTTTCGACAAAGTCCCACACAAGAGATTAGTATACAAACTTAAAGCACACGGTAATGGCGGTTCAGTATTGATGTGGATAGAGAACTGGCTGGCAGACAGGAAGCAAAGAGTAGGAGTGAACAGGTCCTTTTCAGGATGGAAGGCAGTGACTAGTGGGGTGCCGCAAGGCTCAGTGCTGGGACTCCAGCTATTTACAATATATATTAATGATTTGGACGAGGGAATTAAATGCAACATCTCGAAGTTTGCGGATGACACGAAGCTGGGGGCCAGTGTTAGCTGTGAGGAGGATGCTAGGAGGCTGCAGGATGACTTGGATAGACTGGGTGAGTGGGCAAATGCATGGCAGATGCAGTATAATGTGGAAAATTTTGAAGTTATCCACTTTGGTGGCAAAAACAGTAAAGTAGACTATTATTTGAATGGTGACCGATTAGGAAAAGGGGAAATGCATGGGTGTCATGGTACACCAGTCATTGAAAGTAGGCATGCAGGTGCAGCAGGCAGTGAAGAAAGCGAATGGTATGTTGGCATTCATAGCAAAAGGATTTGAGTACAAGATCAGGGAGGTTCTATTGCAGTCGTACAGGGTCTTGGTGAGGCCACACCTGGAGTATTGCGTACAGTTTTGGTCTCCTAATCTGAGGAAAGACATTCTTGCCATAGAGGGAGTACAGAGAAGGTTCACCAGACTGATTCCTGGGATGGCACGACTTCCATATGAAGAAAGACTGGATAGACTCGGCTTGTACTCGCTGGAATTTAGAAGATTGAGGGGGGATCTCATAGAGACTTACAAAATTCTTAAGGGGTTGCACAGGCTGGATGCAGGAAGATTGTTCCCGATGTTGGGGAAGTCCAGGACAAGGGGTCACAGTTTAAGGATAAGGGGGAAGTCTTTTAGGACCGAGATGAGAAAATCATTTTTCACACAGAGAGTGGTGAATCTGTGGAATTCTCTGCCACATAAGGGTAGTTGAGGCCAGTTTGTTGGCTATATTTAATAAGGAGTTAGATGTGGCCCTTGTGGCTAAAGGGATCAGGGGGTATGAAGTGAAGGCAGGTACGTGATACTGAGTTGGATGATCAGCCATGATCATATTGAATGGCGGTGCAGGCTCGAAGGGCTGAATGGCCTACTCCTGCACCTATTTTCTATGTTTCTATGTACAGGGAGGTCTTTACTTGAATGCCCCCACTGCCTGGCAATGTCACTCCTCTTATGCTCGCATCCTTCCTCATGGATTTGGCAAAGGGTTCAATACAGCAGACAAACAAGACAGGAGAGAGAGGGCAACCCTGCCTGACTCCAGACCTTACAGAGAAACTGTCTGATTCCCACCCATTGATTTGGACTGCACTACGGATGTTGGTGTAGAGCAGTTTGATCCAATTCCTGTTTCCCTCCCCAAAACCCATTTTGGAGAGCACATCCCTCATGTACGTGTGCGAAATCCAGTCGAAGGCCTTCTCCTGGTCCAAGCTGATTAGGCAGGCGTCCACCCGTCTGTCCTGCACGTAGGCGATGGTATCTCTCAGCAGCACTAGGCTGTATGAGGTTTTCCTGCCAGGTACAGCACAGGTTTGGTCCGGGTGGATCACCTGTCCCAGAGCAGACTTGACCCGGTTGGCGATGGCCTTAGACAGGATCTTGTAGTCTACATTCAATAATGTTATGGGTCTCCAATTCTTTAAATCCTTCATCTCCCCTTTCTGCTTGTAGATTAGGGTGATGCTGCCCTTCCTCATGGAGTCTGACATGCTGCCAGCTAGAAGCATGTCATTGTACACTTCTAGCTGGTCCGGGCCCATCCAGTCCCACAGAGCCAAATACAACTCGGCCGGTAAGCCATCGCTTCCGGGAGTTTTACTCGAGTCAAAGGAATGGATGGAGCCAGTCTGCTCCTCTAGGGTCAGTGGTTGGTCCAGACTCTCCCGCTTGCTGTCCTCCAAGACCTCCGTGATCGAGGACAGGAAGTTCTGGGATGAGGTACTGTCTGTGGCCTTTTGGTCATACAAATCTGTGTAAAAGGATTTGCAGATCCTCAGCATGTCCGTCTGCGAGGATGCTACCGAACCATCCTCTTCCCTAAGGCTGTTCATTACAGAGCTCCCCCTGTGAACCTTACGGAAGAAGAAACGTGAGCACGTCTCATCCTGCTCCACATGGCGGACCCTGGATCGGAAGATGATCTTGGAGGATTCAGAGGTGAAGAGCTGAGCTTGCCGGTCCTTCACCTCTCTAAGTTCCTCCCTCACATCCACCCCGCTCGACTGCAGAAGGAGCAGTTGTTGCAAATCTGTCTGGAGTTGGCACAATTCCCTCTGACTCTGTCTTGCTCTCTGAACCCCTTTAATTATGAAGAACCTCTTAATGTTCTCCTTGGTGGCTTCCCACCAGAGTGTCGGGGAGTCAAAGAGGGGCCTCACCGTTCTCCAACATGCGTAGTCCCTCTTTAGCTCCTCGATGTTCTCTGGGGTCAACAGCTTCATGTTTAACTTCCACGTCCCTCTGCCTGCCTTCCGGTCCTCCCGTAGGTGACAGGAAGCCTGAAGGAGGCAGTGCTCAGAGAAGAACACCGGCGTGAGGTCGGTGTGTCTCACCATGACGGCCTTCGTCGAAGAAGTCTATCTGAGATCGGGCTAAACCATCCGATCTCAACCAGGTGAACCGCCTGCAGGGTCGCTGAAGGCATCGCGCAGCTTTGCGTCTTTTACCATCTCCATCAGGAACTTGGACGTGCTGTCCAGTCTGTTGTCGGCACTGCCGGATCGTCCAGCCGCATCAATGATGCAGTTGAAGTCACCGGCCAGAACGAGCTGCCGGGACGTGGCCAGCAGCACTGGGAGCTGCTGGAGAACGGCCAGCCGCTCGCTCTGCGTGGGTGAGGCATACACATTAATCAGCCGGAGCGGAGAGCCACGGTACATAACATCCACTACAAGGAGACGCCCCCAACCACCTCCCTGAGCTCAGTGATGGCGAAGTTCCCTCCCCGCAGCAAGATCCCAAGGCTGGAAGCACGACAGTCGTTGTCCCCCCGACCACACCGACAGTCCGTGGGGCCACCATCGCGACCACCTCCGATAGCAGCGGAGGTGTGGCAGCCCTCACTCTTGAAGAAAAATCACATCAGCCTTGACCTTGGCCAGGTACTGTAAGGCATTAACACATCGCGCAGTGCTCTTTATACTGCGCACGTTTAAAGATGCCAGTTTGAGCTCCATTGTCTTTAGAGTCACTGACCATTCTCTTGTCCCTTCATGCCCACCGCTTCGGTGAATTGCATCACCTTTCCTGGGCTCAGAAACCCAGCGGCGGCATCCTCAATGAGGTGGGTTTCAGATGGCGTAACCCAAGGTGTCGTTGGGGGGGACCTACTCGTTCCACCCCCTTTTAGGCGCGCCGCTTCCTCCGTCGCCTGCAGCTGGGGCACGGTGGCTGGTTCACTGCTCCCAGAAACCCGGAGCTGGGGCTCAACGGCATCTGCGCTGCTCCCGGTCGCCCCGGAGCTGGGGCCCATCGGCCGCTGTGATGATCCCGGTCTCCAGGGGCTGGGGGGGTGATCGTCGTGGCCTCTCCCTTTTCCTTCCCCCTTTTCTTCCTCTGCCTCCATCGTTGGGACTTCCCGGTCGCCTCATCCTCCGACGAGGAGAGGTTGCTGCCTTCTGTGAGGGAGAGAGTTCTTTTTTGAGATTTACTTTTGGACTTACCGGTCCTTTCCGGCCTCGGCTCTTTGGGCTGAACCCTCTGGTGCTCCTTGTTCGTCACCGTTGTCCATTTCTCCTGCTGTTCCCCCTCCTCCATCGACTCCCCCCCCCTGGGCAGGATGCTGGGGGTCTCCTTCTGGCACGGGGGCTCGAGGTGGTTGGGCTGTCCTCATCCCTGTTCCCCCTTTCTGTTGGGGTCTTGGCAGTGGTGGGGGTGTCTCGCCCCCCTTTGGGGTGCTGGCAGCAGCCCCTCTTGTCGCCTGTGCGTAGGTGCAGGCTCTTTTAGGGCAAGCCCTGTAAAGGTGGCCTGCCTCCTCGCACAGGTTGCAGTTCTTGCTGGCCTAAAAGTCCTTTGTCTCATGGCCCTCTGTCTTGTAGTTTTTGCAGTGCATTGGGCCATCACATGCCCAGGCTTGTTGCATTTCCTGCACAGCCTGGGTTGCCGCACGTAGCTCAGGTATCCTCGGTTTCCTCCAATCGCGAAAACCGAGGGAGGGTGGACGATTTCTCCATCCTTGTCCACCCTCAGCTTTACCTTGACCTGCCACTTGCTGGTCCAAATCCCGTGCAGGTCCTTCACGTCCACGCAGTTCCCTGTTCCCTCAACGTAGCGAGCAAGGAAGGTGAGGACATCCACTACAGGCACATGTGGGTTGAACATGTGCACCGTGATCAACCTTTCCTTCTGGGTGGGGAGGGTGAAGAGCGGCTGCACTTTCAGCAGTGACAGCGGAGCTTCATTTCCCTCTCCCGGAAGTCTTCCATCAACTTTTGCCATCCCGTCGGATACTTGAAGGTAACATCAAAATATCCGTTACCCGGGAAATCCTGGAGGCAGTAGATGTCCTTGGCCTCAAATTTGCAGGCCTCTAGCAAGACCTTCTTCACGAACAGGTCTCGTGAGAAGGGGGTCCCCTTGCTGAGGTCCTTGACGCTGATTCTCAGGGTATTCCGAATACCCTGTACTCCTGCTCCTGTTGCTGCTGACATTGTGGCTGAACAAGGTGTTAGGTTGGTTACCCAACCAGCATGCAGCCGACCAACTCGTCAACGATTTTGCTCCACAATCACGGCCCTTGTCCCCAAGGGACCGCCGGTACTGTTCTAATAAGAACAGATAGTCTCTTTTACTCAAATACTCGTCCTGGGAACCACCTTGGTGATCACTGTCTCTGCCATGCCAGGTTTGCATCTGTAACTACGTGGATTTCCTTCAGGTGGTCTGGTTTCCTCCCACATTTGAAATACAGGCAGGTTTGTAGCTTATTTGGCTTCAATAAATTGCCCCTAATGTGTCGGGAGTGGATGCAAAAGTGGGATTAACATAGAACTAGTGTGAATGGGTGATCGATGGTCGGCATAGACTCAGTATAAATGGCAAATTTCCATGCTGTATCTAGCAATTCAATTCAATATGCCTTAGGTCAAACAAAAAAATCCTGTTTGGGTACACGGGTGTTTGCGAAATTGGGTGCAGAGGTAGCCTCCCCAGACGTATTCCATAAGGACTTCCATACTTTCTCGTTCTGCTACACCTTGTGAGTTCAAAGTCCATACACACTCTCCCAACACTATGCAATATGGCACCTAAGTGCGGCGATTCTTTGTGTGCTGGCCCCTACAATATCTATGACAATCATTCCACTCTATTAAATCTCAGTTCTAAGGCTGTTGGAATTGCTCACAATTTTCTCGTACATCTCCTTTCCGATCTGGCTATCTTCCTACCACCAGGAACACCAGGATCTCCCAAATGGGCTCTTGGACCTGAATGTATTCAATCAGTGAGGTCTAGAACCAGAATGCCTTGGCTTAGAATAAGGCATAAAATGAGGTCTTGAACAAGGCTTAGAATGGGGGCTAGAACAATGCCTAGAGCAAGGTCTAGATTGAGGCCTAGAACTAAACCTGGAACGGGGCCTACAATAAGACCGCGAATGAGGTCTAGAACGAGAATGAGGCCTACCGTGAGCAATGAGACCTGCGACCTGCTGGCCTTCTGAAGAGAATGAGTCCACATCTGTACAAGACAGATTGCTCACCACAACATTGGGCCACTGGACACGGCCAAACTGGATAATGGCGCTACTCCGCTCAATAAACCACAGATCGTAATCAGTAACGATAGATGACAACGCCGCCTACACAACGATTCTCAGCAGCGATGCTCTACAAGGATGCGTCGCCGAGTCTACATATGGTCTCACTGATGAGCAGGAGCCTACGTCGGGAACACCAGATGCAGTAGATGAGGTTAGAGGAGGTACCTGAAATGGAGCGAAGTGGAGATGGTCGAGAGCTTCAAGTTCCTCGGCATAAATATCCCCAACAATTCTCCGAGATCTTCGGTTTCCTCCCACACTCCAAAGACGACAGGCTTGTAGGTTAATTGGCTTGGTTTAAATGTAAATTGTCCCTAGTGTCTGTAGGGTGGTGTTAGTGTGTGGGGATGGCTGGTCGGCATGGACTCGGTGGGCCGAAGGGCCTGCTTCTGCGCTGTATCTCTAACGTAAACTGAACTAGACAATTTGTCCAGCACCAACCATCGTGCACTGGTGGTGAAGGGAATGCCAATCATACAGGTCTCCCTGGATAGCATGATTGTTTCTCTGATGTTCCAGACCATTCCCACGTAAATTCCATATATTTTATGCTCCCTTTGGGATTGGAAACAGTCTCGTTAAACAAGACTGATTAAATTTCCAGTGGTTTCTTTAAATCTATAGGAATTTAGCACAATCTGTGAATGAACTTTCCTTTAGTTTAGAGACACAGCATGGAAAAGCCTTTCAGACCATTGAGTCCACACTGACCATCGATCACCCACTCACACCAGATCTCTGTTATCCCACTTTTGCATCCGCCCCCCCCCCCCCCCCACACACACATTAGGGACAATTTACAGAGGGCCTACAACCTACAAACCTACGCAGTCACGTCTTTCGGATGTGGGAGGAAACCAGGAGCACCCGGAGAAAACCCACATGGTCACATGGAGAACGTACAAACTCCACCCAGACAGCATCGGAGGTCAGGATCAAACCCGCGTCTCTGGCACAGAAGGCAGCAATTCTACCGCTGCGCATTGTGCCACCCTTATTGTTCTGTTTATTGTACATAAGGCAATGAAACACTCTTGGCTCTTGACAGGAAGGATATTCTGGGACAATATTCCAAAGTTGTCAGGAGGAAGCTCTGCCCCCTGCTGGCAGTCACCGGGAGCTCAGGAACCAGATGCTCTGATTTTTCCAAATATTTGCCAAGAAAGGGAATCCGGTAATGTTGAAGGAAACATGGCTAGATTATTTAATTTGGAGTTATCAGGTTTCTCAATGGTCCATCCATAAGTTAGGGTATTGTTTGATCTGCTTCTACCCTACTGTAGATATTGGACTCTGTCCATGGACCTGGCGCTCTTCAATGCTGAGAACCCTTTGCTCTTTCTATTTATGGCATTGCATGGTATTATCTGATCTGATTGGATAGCATGCAAAACAAAGCTTTTCACTGTACCTCAATGATAAGCATAAGTCTAGCAGCTGTAGACGTCTAGTAGCAAAGAGCTGAAGACACTTTGGGCAGCACAGTGGTGTGATAGTAGAGTTGTTGCCTTACAGCGCCAAAGACCCAGGTTCGATCCTGACGTTGGGCGCTGTCTATGTGGAGTTTTGCACGTTCTCCCTGTGACCACTTGGGTTTTCTCCAGGTGCTCCGGTTTCCTCCCACACTCCAAAGATGTACAGGTTTGTAGGTTAATAGGCTTCTGTCAATTGTAAACTGTCCTCTGTGAGATAGTACTAGTGTATGGCGTGATCGCTGGTCGGCACGGACTCGGTGGGGCGAAGGGCCTGTTTCCATGCTAAAGTGTCTCCGCCATCGAGCCGCAGCCGCACCTCGGCAGTAGGCCTGGCTCGCCCGCCGCGGAGCCGGGAAACCCGTCGGTAGAGGGAAGCCACCGTGCCCGGGCCCAGCCCGTCCCAGAAGACCGGAAAGTGGGTAGGAGGGTGGAGGGAGTCAATGACAGCAGCAGATGCTGGACAAGGAGTGGGTAAGAAGAACCGGAGTTCTTAGCTCCCACGCCCTCAAGGTCGGCTGTGGGAGGCACACGAAGGCTGAGGGTGGCCGGGCGAGGAGAGGGATGACGGTTCACGGGATGATCCGGACGGAGGCGACGGCTGCAGTGGGCCTTTGTGGAGCATAGATTTTAAAAATGGTGCCAAATCCTGGCGCCTCTTGTATTTGGATTCAGTGGGCTGTTTTTATACGCATGACACTTAACCTGGGATTGTGTTTATGTGTAGTAATAATTTACTGAACTGCATGCAAAAAAAATAATGTCACCGTACCTCAGTGCATGGGGTAATAAAGAACCATTAAACTGTGTGTACAATCTAAACTCGAGAGCTAATAATGCAGCGAACATGTCTCCATGTCATTTGCTGGGATCCTCTACGATAACATTGGGAATATAATCTCAGTTTGTTTTCAGACACAAACCACAAAGTTCCCCGGGGAACTTCACAGTTTCTCCTTTTATCTCCCCTTCTGCGGTGGAAGAAGGTCCTGGCTTCAGGTCAATTTTTCTGAAAGCTGGTGACCACAAAACTATCAAATTGTTGCAAAGAATCTGTTTGCTTTTGAATGCTCTTTTCATAAATTATCAGAGACTGAAACCCCCCCCCCCCCAAAGTGGTGCAATGCTTAGTTTACTGATCGATAGATACAGCGTTGAAACAGGACCCTTCGGCCCACTGAGTGTCCACGCCGACCAGCGATCACCCATTCACTCCTATGTTATCCTACGTTTGCATCCACTCCTCACACAAAAGGGGCAATTTACAGAGGGCAATTAACCGACGAACCCGCACGTCTTTGGGATGTGGGAGGAACCGGAGGAAACCGACGTGGTCACAGGGAGAATGTGCAAACTCCACACAGACAGCGCCTGAAGTCAGATTGAAGCTGAATCTCTGGCGCTGTGAAGCTAAAAACTGCCCACCAAAGTTATTTGAATTCTATGCTTAGTATTCAACATGGCAAACCCTGGATTTTTTAAAAATAGATTTAAGAAGCTGTTAAAGGCATGAAATAATGCTTCAATGGTAATTTATTGACACATCTACATAGGTACAGCGTAATTCCTTAGTTAGTTTAGCATAGTGCCCTTCTTGGTGCTATCCAGTCAGCGATAAAACTATACATGATTACAACCAAGCCATCTACAGTGTACAGATACAGGAGAAAGGAAATAATGTTTAGTGCAAGATTTCAGTAAAAATCTTTCTGTACTTGGGCACAATTAAACACAAGAGTTTAGGAATGGTAGATTACACTGAGACAGTGGACAATAGTTGCCTCATTTCCGACGCCATTTTGTATGATTCAGGTCCAAAGTCATTAACAATGCAGAGTCTTAACTTGGCCATAAAGTCCTCTAGTCCTGTCAGCAGCACTGTATCGGAGTTGCAGCTAATCCACAGAGAATTGGAGTTGTAAAGGATTACTTCATCGAGATGCAGGGGATTTTTCAGAATATCCACACCAAAGAGAACAAACATTTCCAAAGGGCTGGCCGCACCATATTCGGTCAAGTGAAATTTAGAAATACAAGATCAAACCTAATGAAAAAAAGATGGGTGAGGGTGGACAGAGTATTTGACTGAAAGATTAATAAGGGAGCAAAATTGACACATGATGTAATGCTTGCCATAAGTGTAAAAACAAATTGAAATCGGGTCTGTGGATGCTTAAAATAGCGGTAGACATGATAAAAGTATATTAAAAAAGTATATTAAACTAAACTAAAGCTGGCTGAAACTAAAGTTAAACTCAACATTTGCCGTGGGAGCATTAAAACTAAATTTTGGTGCTTGTGTTTCTAAAATGAAACATGAACCCAGAGTAATACAACACAGGCAACAAGATGATATAATCTTGCAGTGGAAAATTACTTGAACCTTTAGGTTAGTTTATTTTTATGTCACATGTACTGAGGTACTGTGAAAAGCTTTTTTGTTGCGTGGTATCAGTGAAAAGACTAGACATGATTGCAATAAAACTGTCCCTGGTCCACAAATATAGGATCAATGGTATAATGTTTAGTGCAAGATAAAGTCCAGTAAAGTCCAATTAAAGATGGTTCGAAGGTCTCATGAGATTCAGTTGTCTAGTAACAGCTGGGGAAAAAATTGTTCCTTAATCTGCAGGTATGCACTTTCAAACTTTTGTACCTTTTGCCTGATGGGAGAGGGGAGAAGAGGGAGTGACCAGGGTGAGACTGGTCCTTGATTATGCTGGTGGCCTTGCCAAGGCAGCGTGAAATGTAGATGGAGTCAATGGAAAGGAGGATGGTTTGCGTAATGATCTGGGCTATATCCACAACATCTCTGCAATTTCTTGCGGCGTTGGATGGAGCTGTTCCCAAACCATGCTCTGATGCTTTCTACGGCCTGTAATAACGCTTTCAATATGGTTGTAACAAAACGGTTTACTCCAAGTTTGCGTAGCTGGAAACAACGGAGGCTGCCTCTTTCACTCTATTGCTGACGTTTTTATAATGATGTGATTTACAGAGCGATCCCTGCCAAACCTCTTGCAGCTTGAACACAGTCAAACAAAGCCTTTCAGGTGTTGAAAATCTGACATAACACAGGAAATACTGGAAATGTTCAGCAGCTCAGAAAGTATCCGCGGAGAGAGGATCAGAGTGAACGTATTGAGTTGAAACATTTTCATCAGAACTGTAAAAGATTTTTAAATGTTATAAATTTCAGATGTAAGTATGTGTATAGCAAAGCAAATGTCTATAATAGAGTGTTGAAAGGCTTAATTGTGGCTGTTAGTTTAGTTTAGTTCAGAAATATAACATGGAACAGGCCCTTCAGCCCACCGATTCCATGCCGACCTTCAATCACCCGTTCATGCTAGTTCTATGTTATCCCACTTTCGCATCCACTCCCTACGCATTAGGGGCAATTTACAGAGGCCAATTAGCCTACACACCCGCACGTCTTTGGGATGTGGGAGGAAACCGGAGCACCTGGAGAAAACCCATGTGGTCACGGGGAGAACGTACAAACTCTGTACTGACTGCAGCCGAGGTCAGGATCGAACCTGGGTCTCTGGTGCTGTGAGGCAGTAACTCTATTGCTGCACCACTGCCCACTTCCATGTTCTAGGTTCAATGTTTCATGTTCCATGTTCTAGGTTCTATGTGTCATGTTCCGTGTTCTACTTTCTGTGTTTTATGTTCCATGTTCTGTTTTGTGTTCTATGTTCCATGTTCTATGTTCCATGTTCCATGATCTATGTTCTGTGTTCTATGTTCTATGTTCCATGTTCCGTGATCTATGTTCTGTGTTCTATGTTCTATGACACCGCACTCAGCTTACTGAAAGGTGAAGGAGTGACATTGGAAAATGCTCCTTATTTTTCGACTGTCGACATTGTGACTTGTCAAAGTCGTTTGGGGATGATAAATTTCATTTCAGCGACAGCTCTCCTGTCAGCCAGTCACAGAGCCTCCTGTTAAAAATGGAAACAATTTCAGAAAGTGCGCAGGCAGTGGGCAGAGGGTGAGACTGGCAGCTTGCGAAAGTCAAAAGATAAATTCTGCTTTCTCACACAATTTTCCTGCCCTGTTATGCATTTCTCTCTCCCACAGGTCTCAGTGCCCACTGTTGTATAAGACCAGAATTGAATTGAATTGTGTAGAATTGAAAGACACAGCGTGAAAAGAGGCCCTTTGGCCCATTGAGACCACTCCGACCATTTACAATTCGTATGTAGTGGAGAGATATGGATCATATGCAGGCAGATTGGAGTTGATCTTGGCATTATGTGCAGCTCAGACATTGTGGGATTTAGCGGCTGTTCTTCAGTTGTACTGTTCCGTATTACCCGTTCACACTAGTGCTGTGTTATCCTACTTTCCCATCCATTCCCTACACACTAGGGGCAATTTTGCAGAGGGCCAATCAACCTACAAACCCGCACGTCTTTGCAATGCGGGAGGAAACCGGAGCACCTGGGGGAAACCCACGCGGTCCACAGGGAGAATGTGCAAACTCCATACAGGCAGCTCCAGAGGTCATGATCAAACCTGGGCTCTGGTGCTGTGAGGCAGCAACTCTGCCAGCTGCGCTTCTGTGCCGCCCTTGGACAACAATGTGTGCTTTTTTAATATTTTGTTCTTGCACTCGTAGTTTGTACTTGGTACTTACTCCTGACATGTGGTAACATGGAGAGTGTGGGATCGTTGGTCGGTGTGGACTTGAAGGGCCAAAGGGCCTGTTTCCATACTGTATCTCTAAACTAAACTAAACTAAACACTCAGAACCTTTATTCGAGGGTGGAAATGTCCAACACTAGAGGGCATAGCTATAAGGTGGAGGGGGAAAGTTTAAAGGTTAGTTTTTTATTATACAGAGGGTGGCGGGTGTCAGGAAAGTGGCATTTAAGAGGGTGTAGATAGGCAAGTGGACGTACGTGAAATAGATGGATATGGATCATGTACAGGCAGATGAGATCAGTTTAATGGCATCATGTTTGACACAAACATTGTGGGCCAACGGGGAATGTTCCTGTGCTGTATTGTTCTCTGTTCTGTTTTCTAATGCTGCTAACTTAGGAACATCGAAGATAGAACAGTACAACTCAAGAACAAGCCCTTCGGCCCTCAATGTCAGTGTTGAACATAATTGCCAAGAGGCTTTTAGATAGGCACGTATAGGGCAAGCATAGGGAATCGACTGATATTGATCATGTTTGGGCAGATAACATCATGTTAGGCACAAACATTTGGGCTGAAGGGCAGTACTGCTCCATGTTCTATGTTCTAATGCTGTAAACGTAAGAGCATGCACCATAGAACAGTACAGTACAGGAAGAGGCCCTTCGGCCCACAATGCCTGTGCTGAAAAAAATGCCAAGACCAACCACCTGCGCTGGGTGCATGGTGGCGCAGCGGTAGAACTGCTGGCCTACAGCACTCACAGCGCCGGAGATCCGGGTTTGATCCCGACTATGGGTGCTGTCTGTACGGAGTTAGTACGGTCTCCCCGTGAGCTGCGTGGGTTTCCTCCCACGGACGCACAGGTATGTATGTTAATTGGCTTGGTGCACGTGTTACTGTGCGAGGACAGTGTTACTGTGCGGGGATCACCGGTCGGCGGGGACTCGGTGAGCCGAAGGGCCTGTTTCTGCACTGTATACACGTATATTAATACATGTATTTTTCTTTCAGATCAGACCATATGGGAATGTGCCTGATTACTCAATCATTATTTCCCTCAGGCCATCCAATATGCACAGAAATCTGGCTCGCGCCTTTTAACAAAGCCCAGCTTGCTTCTTGTGCCGGTACAAAACACTGGACTCTCATGGGAGGGGTGGTTTACACCCCAGCCTCCCCCTCCCCTCAACCAAATTCTCCCCCCCCACCACCCCCCCGGTTTCCTACTCTCACTGCATTCCCAGTAAGTGAGAAAATAAAGACTGGCTTTTGTGTAGCATTTTTTCACGACCTTGGGGCTTCCCAAAGCACTTTACAGTCGAGTCGAACTTCTGTTAAACATCTCATCTGAAAAGCAGCAATCCCTGCAATGCACTACACCCTCTGTACCGTGTTGGGACGTTCGCCCAGATATCTGTACTCCAGCTCTCTCTCATGTAAGCCTTCAACCCATGACCTTCTGACTCATAGAGACGTGAGTGATTTGAATGAGCCTGGCTTGAACGAGTGGCAGGCATAGAGTCATTGAGTCATACAGCGTAGAAACAGGCCCTTCGGCCCAACTTGCCCACACCGACCAACATGTCCCACCTACACTAGTCCCAACTGCCTGCACTAGACCCATTTCCTATTCATGTACCTGTCCAAATGTCTCTTTACGATAGCGAAAAATACCTGTTTCAACTACCTCCACTGGCAGCTCGTTCCATACACCCACCACCCTTTGTGTAAAAAAGTTATCCTTCAGGTTCCTATTAAATATTTCCCCCTCATCTTAAACCTATGTTCTCTAGTTGACAATTCCCCTACTCTGGGCAAAGCTGATCAATTTAGCTGATCTACTCCACTCATGATCTGGTACACCTCTATAAGTTCACCTCTCATTCCTCCTGCGCTCCAAGGAATAGAGTTCCTGCTGCTCAACCTCTCCCAATAGCTCAGTCCCTCGAGTCCTGGCAACATCCTCGTAAATCTTCTCCACACACTACTTAGAGAAGTTTTGCGTTTATTTATCACTGGCTTCAAGGGATGTTGGATTGTGTGGAGAGGGGCGGGAGGCATAGAGATTAGAGCATAAACTAATATAAATGTTTTGCAGTGAGATTTTCTATGACTGGTTCTCCTATCAAAGCAATATAATTAATTCCTCGACGTTTGAATCATCTTGGACATCTTGGATAAATATTACCTGACTCCAGGAGGCCTGCAAGAAATCCAATCGAGGCACTACTAATGAGCAAAACACAAAGTGTCAGAGTAACTCAGCGAGTCAGACAGCATCTGCGGAGGAAATGGACAGGTGCCATTTTAGGTCGGGACCCTTCTTTCCAAAGGACAAGTAGAGAATGTGCAAACCTCTACATTCCTGCACTGTTGCCTTGGACAGTTTACAAGAATCTTTTCACTATCTATAAGAGAAGGTTATGCATAGAGTGGCACAGCGGTAGAGTTGCTGCCTTACAGTGCCAGAGACCCGAGTTTGATCCTGACTACGGGTGCTGTCTGTACAGAGTTTGCGCGTTCTCCCTGTGACTGAGTGGGTTTTCTCCGGGTGCTATGGTTTCCTCCTTCACAACAAAGGTTAATTGACTGGTAGAAATTGTAAATTGTCCCAATTGTGTAGGATAGTGCTAGTGTACAGGGTGATCACAGGTCGGCTCGATGGGCCGAAGGGCCTGTTTCCACGTTGTATCTGTAAAATTCAAAATCTAAAGGATCCAAAACCAATCACAGTTCGAGGTTTGTTTTACCAGAGATTCCAGTTTCTAGGAATAATGTAAGAAATAAAGAAAACCATGAAACTGTTAATGCAGATGTTCGTCAGGATCAGGAATCCCATACCTAAAAGGACGGAAGAAACTAATGTAGAGTCATAGAGTGATACAGCATGGAAACAAGCCCTTCGGCCCAACTCATCTATGCTAATCAAGGTGCCCACCTACGCTAGTCCCATTTACTCATGTTTGGCCCATAGCCCTCTCAACCTTTCCTATCTTTAACCATATAACAATTACAGCACGGAAACAGGCCTCTCGGCCCTTCCAGTCCATGCCGACCATTTATTTTCCCCTAGTCCCGTCTACCTGCACTCAGACCTCACCCCTCCATTCCTTTCCCGTCCATATACCTATCCACTTTACTTTTAAATGTTAAAATCGATCCTGCCTCCACCACTTCTGCTGGAAGCTCATTCCACACAGCCACCACTCTCTGAGTAAAGAAGTTCCCCCTCATGTTACCCCTTAAACTTTTGTCCCGTAATTCTCATGTCATGCCCTCTTGTTTGAATCTTCCCTACCCTCAATGGGAAAAGCTTATCCACATCAACTCTGTCTATCCCTTTCATCATTTTAAAGACCTCAATCAAGTTTCCCCTTAACCTTCTGCGCTCCAAAGAATAAAGACCTAACTTGTTCAACCTTTCTCTGTAACTTAGCTGCTGGAAACCAGGCAACATTCTAGTAAATCTCCTCTGTACTCTCTCTATTTTGTTGACATCCTTCCTATAATTAGACGACCAAAATTGTACACCATACTCCAGAATTGGTCTTAACAATGCCTTGGACAATTTTAACATTACTTCTCATACTCCTATATTCAATGCTCTGATTTATAAAGGCCAGCACACCAACGGCTTTCTTTACCACCCTATCTACATGTGATTCCACCTTCAGGGAACTATGCACAGTTATTCCTAGATCCCTCTGTTCCACAGCATTCCTCAATTCCCTACCATTTACCATGTACGTCCTATTTTGATTTATCTTGCCAAGATGTAGCACTTCACACTTATCAGCATTAAACTCCATCTGCCATCTTCCAGCCCACTTTTCCAAGTGGCCCAAATCTCTCTGTAGACCAGTGGACAAGGCATTGTACAAGACCAATGCCTTGTACAATTTTAACATTACTTCCCTACTCCTATATTCAATGCTCTGATTACCATTACCTTTACCTGTCCCCGTGCCTTTTACATATTATTATTGTACCTGCTTTAACTTCCTCCTCTGGCAACTCCAAATAGTGTGAGAAAGTTGCCCCTCAGATTCATATTAATCTTTCCCCTCTCATCTTAAACCCATCTGGTTTTTGATTCCCCTTCCTTAGGAAAAAGACTGCATTCACCCTACCTATTTCCCTCATGGTTTTATAAGATCTATAAGATCGCCTCCCAGCCTCCCGCGTTCCTAAGAATAAAGTCCTAGCCTGCTGAACCTCTCCCTGTAGCCCAGGCCCTCGAGTTCTGGCAACACCCTCATAAATCTTCTCTGCACTCTTTCCAGCTTAATAGTGCTTTCCCCTTAGCTGGGCGGCCGAAACATAATTTAATTACAACTTTCTAAAGGGCATCGATAAGAGAGATCACTCTTGGAGGGAAAAGTGGATGGAGGGTCTCAATGAATTATTCCTTCGTAGAAGAGAACATAGGTTTAAGGTGAGAGGGAAAAGATTTAATACGAAGCTGAGGAGCAACTTTTTTACACAAAAGGTGGTGGGTACATGGATCGAGCTGTCGGATGAGGCAGTTGAGGCAGGTACTATCACAATGTTCAAAAAAACATTTGGACAGGTACATGGATAGGATAGGCTTGGAGGGATCTAGGGCAAACGTGGGCTGGTGGGACTAATGTAGATGGGGCCTGTTGGCTGGTGTGGGTAAGGGCCTGTTTCCATGCTGTATGACTCTATGACTATGATTTATGAGGTACACATTTTTTAAGAAGCAGACAGTCACATTTGGCTTTCCGATTGTAACATGCACAAGGAGCATATTCAGTGGAGAATTATTAAACATTACGAGGTTGGAAGAATGTCAATATTTACAATGTAGTCCTTTGAGGAATCAGACTTCCTTCCCCTGCTCCTAATTCATGTGTTTTTTACTCATCATCTTTGGGCCATGGTGGCACAGCAGTAGAGTTGCTGCCTTGCAGCACCAGAAACCCAGGTTCGATCCTGACTACGGGCTCTGTCGGTACAGAGTTTGTACGTTCTCCCCGTGATTGTGTGGGTTTTCTCCGGGCGCTCCATTTTCCTCACACACTCCAAAGATGTACAGATTTGGCTTCAGTAAAATTATAAATTGTTCCTAGTGTGTAGGGTAGTGTTAGTGTACAGGCTAATCACTGGTCAGTGTGGACCGAAGGGCCTGTTTCTGCGCTGTATTTCTAAAGTCTAAAGTCAAAATCTTACTAAACATTTTTTTAAAAATTAAAATTTAATTATATTTAAAATCATGCCTGCATACATTAATACCTGTCGTTCCAACAAGTGCAGATGGGTTGAGTTTATGTTGAAACATGTTGCAAACTGTATGCAACAGGCAAAGTCTGAGTCACTGGAAAAAACATCAGGATAAACTACCAATACTTCAGGGAGTTGTTAAAGTGTGTCTGAAAATAAGAGAGAAAGTGAGAGAGTCAGAACGGTATTGTAGGTGAGTGGTAATATTGTTAGGATGGTGGGGCAATATGGAGACAAAATATGGGACTAGTGTAGCATCAGTGTGAATGGCGACTGGATGGCTGGAATGACCACTGTGAGTCCAAGGGCCACCTTCCTTGTTATTTGACTCTATGTCCATTGCATAGAAGGTGTGCCAGCCAGTGGAGGAGTCATTAAACATAGAGCATTACAGAGAGTGCTGGAGTAACTCACCCGGTCAGGCAGCATCACTGGAGAACATGGATGGGTGACGTTTTGGGTCAAAACCCTTCTTCAGAAACCTCTTTGAAACGTCACCTATCCATGTTTCGAGATGCTGAGCACTCTTTAAGCAGTACTATTCCTGATGCATCAAGTGTCTGAGGTGCCAAATTACATCAATGTGTAGCTCATCGACAGTAGCATTTCTTGCTAATTGAAATTAAAAAAAGTCTTAGACATACGGCGTGGAGGCAGGCCCTTCGGGATTTGAACTCACAGCTCCACTTTCCCATCAAAGTTTGCGAGAAAGCTCGCTCAGTAGCTTTGCCTCTGCGCTGTCCTCCCCCCTCCCCCTCAGCAACCCCCTAGGGACCCCAACTTCTGTGCTCAATATTATACAGCAACAAGACACTTGGACAGGTACATGGATAGGGTTAGAAGGATATGGGCAAAAACTGGCAGGTGGGACTAGTGTAGTCGGGGAATATATCATCCCATACAGAAACATTGTCCTACACACTAGGGACAAGTTACAGAAGAAAATTAACCTACAAGCCTGCATGTCTTTGGAGCGTGAGAGGAAACGGGAGCCCCACACGAAGAAAACAAATGCAAATTAATACAAAGTGCAAGGGCCACACTGAGGTAGATTGGAAGATCGGCCATTTATCATTGGGATATGAGGGGTCTATTCAGAGTCTGATATCAGTGGGGAAGAAACTGTTCTTGAATCTGGTTGTACATGGTTTCACCAGGGAGAAGGGAGAAGAGGGAATGATGGGGGCGTGAATGGTCCTTGATTATGTTGGCTGCTTTCCCGTGGCAAGGACATTCTCTCGTGCACCATCTCAATGACTGAAGAACGCTGTATTCAGCACTCTGCTTCCTCTTTTGTTTTGCACTATCTGTTGTAGTTTAGTTTTGGTTTGGTTTGGTTTGGTTTAGTTTAGTTTAGTTTGGTTTATTATTGTCACGAGTACTGAGGTGCAATGAAAAACATTTTTGTTGCATACAATCCAGTCAGCTAAAAGGCTACACATCAATACAATCGAGCCGTCCACAGTGTATAGATACAGAATAAAGGAAATAACATTTAGTGCAAGCGAAATGTGTAAGAAGGAACTGCAAATGCTGGTTTAAACTGAAGATAGACACAAACAGCTGGAGTGACTCAGGGTCTCAACCCGAAACGTCACCCATTCTTTCTCTCCAGAGATGCTGCCTGTTCCGCTGAGTTACTCCAGCTTTTTGTGTCTATCTAGTGCAAGCTAAAGTCCAGTAAAGACTAAAGATAGTCAGAGGTTCTCCAGTGAGGTCGATGGTAGGTCAAGATTGCTCTCTAGTTGGTGATTGGATGGTTCGGTTAGGAACAGCTGGGAAAAACCTTATCCCTGAATCTGGAGGTGTGCATTTTCACACTTCTGTACCTCTTGCCTGATGGGAGAGGGAGGACGAGGTGGTGACCAGGGTGAGACTGGTCCGTGGTTATGCGGCTGCCGTTGCCAAGGCAGCGTAAAACAGGCCTGATTATGCTCATGCATGTTATGATTTGACTGATAAACACGATACAAAGTTTTTAACTGTATTTTGGTACACGTGACAACAAGAAACCAATACCGTTCTTTGCCAGATCTCCAAGAGAATTCCCCAATCAATATCACTCCTCCTGTTCTCTCCATCTTTATTAGGGCTAAAATTCATGTGTATATCCAATTCTCTTTTGGAGGTTAAAGTCATTTATGTTTATGCTTACATTTACTCTTGGAGGAACAGCATAGAAATGGGCCCTTCGGCCCATCGAGTCCATGCTGACCCTCGACTTACCCCTTTACAATAGTTCTACACTATTACACTTTCTCATCCACTCCCTACACCCCAGGTGGCAATTTACAGAAGGCCAATTAATGTACAAACCCGAACGTCTTGGGAATGTGGGAGGAAACTGAAGCATCCAGAGGAAACCCACGCGGTCACAGGCAGAACGTGCAAACCACACACAAACAGCTCCCGAGGTCAAGATTGAACCGGGTCTCTGTAGTGCCCCTGTCCCACTTAGGAAACATGAAAGGAAACCTCTGGAGACTTTGCCCCCCACCCACGGTTTCCGTGCGGTTCCCGGAGGTTTTTGTCCTCCGGCAACCACCTTCAACTAGCATCGCAACCGGCTTCGACTAAAAAATTACCGATTTTTAAAACGGAAACCACTTTTGACCATTCGGGAGACTGACAAAAACCTCTGGGAACCGCACAGAAACCTTGGGTGGGGCGCAAAGTCTCCAGAGGTTTCCGTTCAGGTTTCCTAAGTGGGACAGGGGCATAAGGCAGCAGCACCACCAGCTATTCCACTGCAAACCCCTTTAGAGCATAGAGTCATACAGCACAGAAACATCCCAATTCATCTCAATTCATCCTGGCTGCCCAAGGGGCTGCACAGTGGCGCAGCGGTAGAGTTGCTGCCTCACAGCACCAGGCACCCGGGTTTGATTCAAGACCCGGATCTTGGGTGCTGTCTGTATGGAGTTTGCACGTTCTCCCTGTGACCACGTGGGTTTTCATCTTGTGGGGCTCCCGTTTCCTCTCACGCTCCAAAGACATGCAGGCTTGTAGGTTAATTTTCTTCTGTAACTTGTCCCTAGTGTGTAGGACAATGTTACTGTATGGGATGATATATTCCCCAACTACACTAGTCCCACCTGCCAGTTTTTGCCCATATCCTTCTAACCCTATCCATGTACCTGTCCAAGTGTCTTGTTGCTGTATAATATTGAGCACAGAAGTTGGGGTCCCCAGGGGATTGCTGAGGGGGAGGGGGGAGGACAGCACAGAGGCAAAGCTACTGAGCGAGCTTTCTCGCAAACTTTGATGGGAAAGTGGAGCTGTGAGTTCAAATCCCACCCACCCCTGCTGCAGGCTTTAAATTCAACAAGTTAATTATTTCAGTAAGGAGAGACGGGAAAGCTGACATCAGTCATGATGACAGTGCAATGATTGCACACTGTAACGACACAAACAGTTTGCTCACGAGCTTTCCAATCTAGGTGTGTAACTTCAGGGAGTAGGAGGAGACTACTGGCTCGGATATACCCTCCGGGCTAAGGCAACGATCTTTATAAAGACTGTCATCTCTGAATGTGCACTCAAATGCTGGCCTTACCAATAAGGTCATGGAATCATTGGGTCATACCGCATAGAAATGGGCCCTTTGGCCCATCATGTCAATGCTGACCTCTCTGCCCATCCATATTATTCCCAGTTCTTTGCATTGGATCATATCATGCTCATAAATCATAGGAGTAGAATTAGGCCATTTGGCCAACCAAGTGCACTCCGCCATTCAATCATAGCTGATCTATCTTTCCCTTTCAACCCCATTCACCTGTTTTCTCCCCATAACCCCTGAGACTAATCAAGAATCTGTCAATCTCCGCCTTAAAAAGACCCAATGTCTTGGCCTCCACAGCAGGCTGCGACAATGAATTCCACAGATTCACCACCGCCTGACTGAAGAAATTCCTCCTCATTTCCTTTCAAAAGGCATGTCCATTTATGCCGTGCTAATTTAAGTGTTCGTGTAAATCCCTCTCAAATGTAGTCATTGCATGCAATTCCATAGAAGCAGGCCCTTCAGCCCAAAACATCTATGCTGCCCAGATAAACTAATCTCCTCTACCTGCACGTGATCCATATCTATCCATTCCCTGCATATCCATGTCCTATCTTAAAGCCTCTTAAACGCCACTGTCATATCTGCCTCCATCACCACCCCTGGCAGCACATTCCAGGCCCCCACCACACTCTGTGTAAAAAGAGCTGCCTTTAAACCTTGCCCTTCTCACCAATTCTTGGTGCTTGCCTCGGCCCCTCAAACGCAGATCTCCCAGCATCTTTACATCATCAGACCTGATGGTGAAAGGGAACGGAGGAGGATCGGTCGCGCCAGTTGCCGGAGAGCATGGCCTCGCTCTTCCTACGGTTGACGCTGGTTCCCAATACCAACTCAAACTGATCACAAATGGTGATTGACGGCCGTCTGTGACAATGAATTCCACAGATTTACCCTCCGCTGACTGAAGAAATTTCTCCTCATCTCCTTTCTACAGGTATGTCCTTTCATTCTGAGGTTATGGTCTCTGGCCCTAGACTCTCCCAGTAGAGGAAACATCTTCTCCACATTCATTTTATCCAGGCCTTCAACGGTACGTTTCAATGAGGTCCCACCTCACCCTTCTAAACTTCAGTGAATACAGGCCCAGTGCCGTCAAACACTCATTATATGTTACTTCGGAGTCACGTGAGTGACTACGTGAAGACCCCGTCCAGCACGCATGCGCGACATTAGCGTTCATGCAGTGCACCCGCGACGAACGTGGAGTTCAAGGCGCTCCCGCTACAAATTGAAAACTCGGGCCGACAGGTAAGTTTTACCGTGGCCGTGTGTCTTTTTCTCTGTGGTCTGCTTGTTTTCAGAAAGAATGAGCAAGACCAGAGGAAAGAAGTCTGCAGCTCGTCCCCGTTCGTCCTCCGTTGAGGAATGCTCTTTGGAGGGGGGGCAAGAGGCGGCGGTATAACTACCGAGCCGAGCCCAGCACCGCTTGTGCTGCCTGAGCAGCGGGCTGGAGGTACCTGCAGCCAGAACCGGGCGGTAGTGTCCGACGATTCGGATGAAGATGCCTCACCGCTCGAGAGCGACACAGGCAGCCGCCTAAGCCGCATGGAACGGCTTATGGAGCAATTGCTCCAGCGAGATCTGCTGAGAGAGCAGCAGCAGACTCGCCAAGGGAGCTCAGGCACTCCCGCAGTGCCCTTTACGGCACTGGCCATTGCTTCACCTTCTTTTGAAGGCAGCATTGGCGACCAGGTCTGGGCTGGTCAAGAAGAGGAGTCACTGGCTGAAGATATCCGGAGTACGCAGGGTGTACAGGATCAGGAAGAGCTGCTGGGTGTGGTCAAACCGCTACGTGGCCATTCCACTAGCGGGTCGGCCATTAGAGCCGAAACTTGCAGCCAGCATTAACTACCTGTCCTCAAAACCCCTACAAGAACAGGTGGTCAATGAGGCTCTTGAACTATATACAGCCCCAGTAAATTGTACATCATTGAATGTACCCGCTGTAAACAGCCAAATTTGGGGACATTTGGGGCAGAACATCAGGAACCTGGAGTTGAAGCTCCAGAAAATCCTTAAACTCCTGACTGCAGGAATAACATCTTATGCTCGGTCCATTGATGGTGCGGACATCTCCACAAATCAGCAAGACACATTAGCTCTGCTGTGCACCACTCAATATGAAATAAACAATTTACGGAAGGAAATTATCAAGCCTGCCCTCAACCCTAAATTTGCGGGACTCTGCAAAACACCGGGGTTCAGAACCTCCTATTCTGCTCTTTGGGAAAGACCTTCCAAAAAAGGTGAAAGACCTAGAGGAAGAATCCAAGACCTTTGGTCTCGTGAGGGCAGGTTTGGGACCGAGCAGACCTAACTAAACCCAGGCGGCAGTACCCCATGGCGTCCACCAGTCGTCGACCACACTATGGGACTGGTGAAAGCTCGGGGTCCGCAACCATTCCCCGTAAGCCTTTTTTAGGCCAGGGCCCAGAGCGGACCCCATGGAAAATGCGCCACCCCCAACAACATCAACATCAACATCAACCCTCTACAGCCCAGCAGACGCCTCATCGCCCAGCGAAGAGGCAGAAGAAGCACCAATAACCATGGAGGTAGGTGGGTCTGGTTCCTCTCAGCATATGAGCAGTAGGGGCTCTATACTAACAGGGGGGAGATTGCACTTGTTTTTGGATGCATGGGAATCCATCACTAATGACAAGTATATACTCAGCAGCGTTCATGGCTACAAAATTGACTTTGTTCATGAAAAACATTCCGCCAGTTCAGCATATACACAAAAGGGTATTCACCCTCTCAGTCAAAGAGAAACAAGAGGGTCAAGCTGAACTGATGAGGTTACAAGCAAAAGGTGTAATTGAAAGAACAAAACATGAACCTTTGTTTGTGTCTAATATTTTCACTAAAATCAAAAAAGATGGTGGACGTCGCATCATCATTGACTTAACTACTTTAAACAAGGCTGTCAGGTATATACATTTCAAGATGGATACTTTTGAAACAGCCAGACTATTGGTTTCTAGAGGGTACTTTCTAGCAAGCATTGATTTAAAAGATGCCTACTACTCAGTACCCATACACAAGGAGCATCGTAAATACTTAAAATTTATCTGGATGAAACAGCTATGGCAATTTAAAGCCTTACCAAATGGGCTAACCTCCGCTCCAAGGCTGTTCACTAAAATCTTAAAACCTGCCTTGGCATTATTGAGGAAACAAAAGCATATAGTCATGGCGTATTTAGACGACATTTTAATAGTAGGGAAAACCTTGGAGACAGCCATTTTGGCAGTAGCAGCCACCAAACGTTTGTTTGAAACTTTGGGGTTTGTCATACATCCAGATAAATCCAATTTTACACCGTCCACTGCCATGGACTATCTTGGATTTACGATTGATACTGTTCGCATGATTGTAACTCTGCCGAAGGGGAAAGCATCAGAATTGGCACTATCATGCAACAAACTCATGAATAAACATCAGCCAACCATACGGGAGGTAGCTAGAGTTATTGGCAAAATGGTAGCAGCTTTTCCAGCTGTACAATTTGGGCCTTTGCACTATCAAAATTTGCAAAGAGCAAAAGTGCATGCACTAAAGCAAAACTCAGGTCACTTTGACCGAGCTATGAGTTTAACTGCTGAATCCATTCCAGAGTTACAATGGTGGGCAAGGAACGTAAGGCTCAGCTCCAGTCCCATAATAATCACCAACCCAGTATTAACCATTCAAACAGATGCCAGTGCTTTGGGCTGGGGAGCAACTAACATGCAATCCAGCACAGGGGGCAGATGGACTAAATTTGAATCATCTTGCCTACAGACACGGGGCATCAACTACTTAGAAATGTTGGGTGTGTTTTATGGGTTAAAAGCATATTCATCTAATACGCATCATGCACATGTCCGGTTGCAATTAGATAATACCACGGTGGTGGCTTATATCAACCACATGGGTGGTGTAAATTCGATATCGTGTGACAATTTGGCCAACCTAATCTGGCAATGGTGTGTTGAAAGACATATTTGGTTATCAGCAACTTACCTACCAGGTAAGCAAAATACAGTGGCAGACACCAGGTCACGCAGATTCAATGATAACATCGAATGGATGTTAAATCCCAAAATATTTGCTGAAATTACAAAGCAATATGGCACACCAGATATCGATCTATTTGCATCCAGGCTGAATCACCAGGTACCAACGTATGTCGCTTGGGAACCAGACCCTGAGGCAGCAGCAGTTGATGCATTCTCGCTGCATTGGGGGAAAATGTTCTTTTATGCTTTTCCTCCCTTCTGCCTCATCAGTCGGGTATTACAAAGATTCAATTGGATTCCGCTTCAGGAATCTTGATAATACCCGACTGGCCTACACAGCCATGGTTCCCAGTGGCCTTTGACATGGCTGTTGAAACAACGTTGGAATTCCCCAGCAGTCGAGAGTTATTAATCCACCCAGTGTCAGGCATTAGTCACCCGTGCCATGACAGAGTCAATCTCCTGGCTTGCAGATTCTAAAAAGACCTCTACTGGGCCTGGGACTGTCTGAGGACGCCATCAACATGATGACCGCATCCCACCGGGAGTCCACCAGGAGACAATACCTGACCAACATAAGAAAATGGGAACGGTATTGCTCCAAAACAGGAACTACCTACACCACAGCTACAGCCACCAGTGTTGTGGAGTTTCTGGTTGGATTACATTGGGAAGGACTCAGCTACAGCGCCATTAATACAGCCAGGAGTGCGTTGTCAGCTTATTTGGTTCCAGCAGCAGGACAACTGACTTTGGGGTCCCATCCACTAGTGGTCAAAATCATGAGGGGCATTTTTAACACCAATTCCCCTAGGCCTAGGTACACTCAGATCTGGGATGTCAGCATTGTACTGACGTACCTTAGGGGATGGCCACCACCCAGGTCACTCACGCTGGAACAACTTACACTGAAATCAGTCATGCTCATGGCACTAGTGTCAGCTCAAAGGGTACAGTCCCTCCACCTTCTGAGGCTGGACAGCATGACAGAGTCATTGGACTGTATCACATTTCACATTCAGGGACTGGTCAAACAAACTAGACCAGGTACCACGCCTCCAGTAATGGAGTTCCGGGCATATTCACCTGACCCACGGTTGTGTACCAAGACCCATCTCGCCAATTACATAGACACAACATATAACTTAAGAGGGAGAGAAAAAGCCTTATGGATAATCCACAAGAAGCCTCATGGTCAGGTGACGAGCCAAACCATTTCAAGATGGCTCAAGCAGGTGCTTAAGTCCGCGGGAGTCGATACTAATGCTTACAAATCTCATTCCACCAGGGCTGCATCTACGTCGGCGGCTAGGCGAATGGATGTGCCTATGGACCATATTCTGGCCAGAGCAGGATGGTCCTCAGAGAGAACTTTCCAAAGGTTTTATAATAAGCCGCTGGCGGAACCTGCTACATTTGCAGACAGAATTTTAGAGTCTGCAGCTAATATTTAATTTAAGCCGGGGGAGCTCTCTGTTTTTTGTTATCATTAATAAACCTTTATTGTTCACAAACAGGTTATTGTTGATCGTATAACATGCTTCCTCCCTCTAAGGTCTTCAGGCAGTGAGTGAAGCATGAGCTGGTTCACGGTTCGGATTCACAGAACTTTGAAGTCTTCACGTAGTCACTCACGTGACTCCGAAGTAAAATAGTAAGATTAAATGAGAACTTACCAGTTCGAAGTTTGATCTGTATTTTATGAGGAGTTACGATGAGGGATTACGTGCCCTCCGCTCCCACCCTCTATTATACAGATCAACTGGTAATTAAGTTCTTATTTTTTCTTTACTATATTTATTTCAATTGTTGTGTTTTTTCTGTGAATCCACACCGCTGCTTTGAAGAAATGTCGCGCATGCGTGCTGGACGGGGTCTTCACGTAATCCCTCATCGTAACTCCTCATAAAATACAGATCAAACTTCGAACTGGTGAGTTCTCATTTAATCTTACTATTATATGTTAACGCAATCATCCCCGGGATCATTCTCGTAAACCTCCTCTGGACCCTCTCCAACGTCCTTCCTCAGTTATGGGGCCCAAAACTGATCACAATACTTCAATTGCGGTCTGACCAGTGCCTTGTAAAGCCACAGCATTACACCCCTGCTCATTACATTCTTAATCATAGTCATAGTGTCAGACAGCATGGTAACAGGCCCTTCAGATTGTTCCCGAAAGTTTTTAAGGAAAAAGGGGGAAATCACACAGAGAGTGGTGAGTCTCTGGAACTCTCTGCCACAGAGGGTACCAGTTACAGGTACGGGAGAGTTGGATGATCAGCCATGATCCAGGCTCGAAGGGCTGACCTACTCCTGGATATGGTATTTCCTCCACCTGAGGTAACAGGTTTAATATCTCACTTATAGAACTGTACCTCAGACAGCGTTGTGTTCCCTCAGGGACCTCTTGCTAGACTTCATTCTCGAGATTTCTGGGTTTGCCATGATGGAGCTGAGATTAAAACAGTCATAGAATCGCAGCAGGATGAAGAATAATTTGGCATCTGTTGTTTTGAAGGAACTATTTCAATGCTGGGGCTTCTTTACAAAAATCCTTGTCATTCATAATGAATTAGTAATGACACTCCTCGAGATGGATGTCTGATGGTGCATAGCTCATCAAAGATTGTAGAAAGAGCCAGGGTCCCGAAAGAAGACAAAGATTGCAAGATAGAATTTAATCCTGATAAGTATGAAATTAAGATTGACACAAAATGCTGGAGTAACTCGGCGGGAAAGGCAGCATCTCTGGAGAGAAGGAATGGGTGACGTTTTCGGTCGAGACCCTTCTTTTAAGTCTAGACTTAAAACCTGTTTCTACTCACAAGCGTTTCTTGAGGTCCTCTGAAGGAGCGCTGTATGTATGTATTTATGTATGTATTGTTGACCTATTTACCCCTGTATGTAGCACGTTAGTACCTGCACTGGTGTAAAGCACTTTGGTCAACGAGAGTTGTTTTTAAATGTGCTATAGAAATAATATTGACTTGACTTGACTTCAGAAGGGTCTCGACCCAAAGCATCACTCATTCCTTCTCTCCAGAGATGCTGCCTGTCCCGCTGAGTTACTCCAGCATTTTGTGTCTATCTTCGATTTAAACCAGCATCTTTCCTACAAAGTTTGTAAGACACTTAGCAACACCGTCATACAGCACAGAAACTACTCTGTTGGGCCAACTTGTCCATGCTGTCCCATCTAAGCCTGTATTTGACGCATATCCCAATAAACCTTTCCTATCCATGAACCGTATAACACTCTTGCCTCCATTGACTACTTATCCAAGTACCTTTTACAGTACTTGCCTCAAATACTTTGTCTAGCAGCGTGTTTCATGTATCCACTATGTGAAAAGGTTTCCCCTCAGGTTCCTACAGTGGCGCAACGGAATAACTGTTGCCTTACAACGCCAGAGGCACAGGTTCAATACTGACCTTGGGTGCTGCCTGTGTGGAGTTTGAATGTTCTCTCTGCGACAATGTGGGTTTCCTCGTGGTGCTCCGGTTTCCTCCCACATCCCAAAGACGTGCATGTCTGAATGTTAAATGGCCTCTATAAATTCCCCCTAATGCGTACGGAGCGGATGGGAAAGTGGGATAACATAGAGCTACTGCACGGGTGATTGCAGGCTGGCGTGGACTCAGTGGGCCGGAGGGGATGTTCCATGCTGTATCTCAAAACTAAACCAAACTAAACTAAATGTTTCCCTTCTCAGCTTAAACCCATGTCCTCTGGCTCTTGATTTTACTTCAGAGTCACGTGAGTGATTCTGTGAAGGCCCACCAGGACGCCCGCGCAGCATTACGTCAGCCGCATTGGCCAAGCACCAGTCAGGCAGGACTGAGCTCCTGCCTGTGGTAAGTTGACTTTAAGGTAAGTTTATTTTTACTTACCAGGGGTTTAGGCAGGAGCCTCTTTTTACAGAGGTTTCTTGCCAGTTTTGCAGCCAGACAACTTGCCGGTTATGGACTGTGGTGAAATTTCAGTCCGACCGCAAATGCGGAAAAACCGGCAAAATTGATCAGGTTGCGAGATAAGGAGCCGCTAACTGTGCAGTTAGCGGCTCCCCAGCCGCAGGAATGCCATACAAACGGCAAGAAATTCAGCAGAGTCGCTGACAGGGTCAGCGGCTCCCCAGCCTGCAGGAATGCCGTAAAAACAGCGGGAAATTAAGCAGAGTCACTGACAGAGGGGTCAGCGGCTCCAAGCCTGTGGGATGCCGTTGAACGGCAAAGAAGCAACGCTGGAGCTACTGACAGTGGGGTCAGTGGCTCACAGACGTTGGTCCCCAGTCAAAAAATTACTGGGACTAATTCAGCCCTCAGGTGAGTTGGGATATAAGGATTCTCCTTATAATTAAAAGTATGTATTTTATTGTGTTTTTTCTTTGAGTAAAAAACTAAAGGAAAGTAACAAGTTATTGTTATATGATATTGTTCATTTAAGCACAGGTTGCTATGATTTATATTTTCACAGGTAAAGCTGTACACTAAATGCACAGCAATAGCACGGGCCTATGTGACAGGGCTGCTTCATGTGGCATTCAGGATTTGTGAAGTGCTGGCCTACGTGCCACAGCGCCAGCAACGCCTGGCAAGAGGGTTGCTCAAATTCACACATATCTGCTCGCCCACGGAGTCGGGAGATGATTCTCCACTGGGGCTAGAGAGCAAGGTCCACGGAGTTGAATTCCTCACCGTATAGTGCGTTGAAACAACTATCGCAACTGTTGTATACAGTGCTGCAAAGGTCTCCCTCTCGGAGGCAGAGACCAAGATGGGTCAGTATCCTGCTGACACTGAGTCTCAGGGTATGGCAGTGGAGCATACCCAAAGGGATGAAGGGCACGTGTCAGAAGTACCTTTCCTGAAAATAAGTTGCCATCCCAGTAAAATATTCTATTGGGGTTAGGCCAATGGGTTCATATCAGTATTGTATCCTACGGTCTGCGGTAGTGCCTGTTAGAGTTGCCTACGAAACACCCTTCTGAGAAGGGAAGAGCAAAAGATCAAGATAACTCCGGGCTCTTAAGATGTTAATAGAACAGACTCAAGTGCATATGTGTCGGCAGTGAACAACGCCAACATGGGGATGTGAGAGACAGCCGCTGAATCGATTACTCAGGTAGGTCCATTCTACAAGGGAAGAAGCCTGGCAGATTAATTTATACGGCCATGAACGGGCAGAAGTCATCGTTCAGAACGCACCCCAGGTGCTCATCGGCAGTAGCGGTTCACTGGAGCTGGGGGCAGCATGATAGCTCAGAAATTCCATGCACCTTCCAATCATGCTCAACTAAATGGGTCTAGCACTTCCAAAATGTGGGTAGTGCACCGTTCACAAGTTGTAATATTTATATTTGTTTATACAACACACAAGGGGTAAAATATTTGGTTGAGGCACAGCCGGAGCATTCCAAGCAAGTTGGATTATGGCCAGGGTTTGGAAATTGGGCAGAAGTTCTCATGCAAACCACCCATGCAAAAGGCAGGATTGGCATGTTATTATGAACAATTATGAGTATCTGGCATATGAACTTCAGTATGTAAAAAAAATATTCCTGACTTCAACAGGTTCATGAGGTAAGAGATTGATTTTTTTTTGTTAAATATTTTTATTATAGAAACATATTTATGAAAATTACAATGTTTTACATAAAAGAAAATACATCATTATATACTTTCATAATATTAATAATATTGATATTATTATTAATATTAAAATTTAAGACTGTATGCTTCTATACGCTTTTTTAATTATTTTTTTATAAAGTAAGAAAAGATAGAGATAAATAATGAAGAAAATATGAAAGCGAATGGAGTGTTAATCATTAATCCGTCATTGGAGATATAGGCATGATTTATTATATATATTTCTTCATCCATTCTAATATTCAGGCCTCAGTCAAGCCCTCGTACCGAGCCGTTATGACTGTAAATATTCAATATATGGAGACCATATCCCTCTGAAGAGATCTAACCTGTCCATTAGGACAAGCCTCAATCTCTCCAGATGAAGAGTCTCCGACATTTCTGTATTCCACATTTTGATTGTAGGGGATGTAGGGCCTTTCCAAAATTTTAATATTAATTTTTTCCCAATTATTAACCCATAATCAATAAAAATTCTTTGATTCGTTGTTACTAATTGTTCTGTTTCCAGTATTCCTAGTATTATTAGCTTTGAATCAGGTGTCAAAGTTATATTAACAACATTCGAAATAATAATCCTAAGACACCGGAATATTTGAAATCAGCAGTCCAGAATTGACTTGTAATATTTTAAAGAAGCCAGTACAATATTATAATTATTACCTATCCCCACGTAAATTAAAATAATTCCCGTCGTCGTCAAGAGACTGAATCTCGCACTGTGACAAATTGGCTTCTAAATGTTGTGACATTTCTCACATATAGGCCCGGATACTTTTGGAAACATATTATGTAATTTGGATTTTGAATAATATAGTCTATGTAGTATTTTAAACTGTATAAGAGAGTGTTTAGATTTTCGTTTAGCGAGCAATGCCCTCATGTATATGTTGTAAACTATCATCCCATACTTCTGGTCTAATAGTTTGGCATAATTCATTTTCCCAAGATTGTCTATGTATTTCTGTTGATGGAACATCACCTTCCAATAAGATATTATATATATATGAAATCATTTTTTCTGTATTCGGATGTTTATTTAAACATTCATCTAATATTTCTGTCTTTCAATTTCTGAGTTCTTGCAAATTTGCTTTAACATAATCTCTAATTTGTAAATATCTAAAGTAATCTTTAGAGTGTAGTCCATAAATTTGTTGTACATCTTGAAATGAAAGGAAGGAGTTTTCCCTATAGAGATCACCGATCTTAATAATTCCATTATTTTTCCATTGTAAAAAAGCTTTATCCATCATTGAAAGTTTAAACGTAACATTATTTACAATGCTAAGAGATAGTGGTATAGATTTTAGTTTTAATGTTTTCTTTATTTGCTTCCAAATACGTATTCCACTTCCTATTATTGGATTTTCACTATAAGTTTTCTTAGCTAGATTAATATTAACAAATATTATAGAACTAATTTCAAAAGGAGAACAATCTTCTTTTTCCATATTTAACCAAGTTGGTTGGTTATCTATTTCTTCTAACCAAAAATTCATATTTTTAATGTTAACTGCCCAATAATAAAACATAAAATTTGGTAGTGCTAGACCTCCGTTTATTTTTGATTTATATAAATGTTTTTTATTTATTCTATGGCTCTTATAATCCCAAATGAAGTTAGTGACTAGGGAGTCCACCTTATTAAAGAAATTTTTAGGGAGATATATCGGGATTGATTGGAAAAGGTATAATAATTGTGGAAGAAAAACCATTTTTATTATATTAATTTTACCTAACATTGAAATAGGTAAAGTTTTCCAATATAAGATATTCTTATTTAATTTATTCAATAATAATGGAAAATTAGCTTTAAATAATGAGTCAAATCTTTTTGTTACGAAAATTCCAAGATATTTAATTTTTTCATTTGTGATCTTAAAAGGGAATTGTTGTAATATATGTAAATTATTTACCGTTATTGGCATAAGTTCACTTTTATTCCAGTTAATACTATATCCTGAATAGGATCCAAATTCAGTTATTAATTTTAACAAATTACGAATACTAGTTTCTGGTTTTGTGATGTAAAGTAGTACATCATCCGCATATAAAGAAATTTTATTTTTAGTGTCTCTAGTATCGTATCCATATATTTCCGGATGTGATCTCACCCTCAGAGCTAGTGGTTCTATTGCCAGTGCAAACAGTAAAGGGGATAATCGGCAACCTTGTCTACAACCTCGAGATAAATTGAATTTAGGTGATAACATTTGGTTTGTTATTATTCTAGCTGCCGGATTTGTATATAGCAATTTGATCCAGGTAATAAACTTTTTCTCCCAGTTTGAAAGCTTCCATAACCGAGAACAAATAGGCCATTCCACTTGATCAAAGGCTTTCTCTGCATCTAACGAAATAACTACTAGATCTTTATTAATATCTCTTTTTGAGTATATAATATTGAATAACCGTCTCAAATTATATGAAGAGTATCGTTTTGGTATAAATCCTGTTTGATCAGGATGAACTAATTTATTAACAACTGAACTTAACCTTTGTGCTAATATTTTAGTTAATATCTTTTGATCAGTATTTAAAAGAGCTATTGCTCTAAATGACCCTGGTTCATCCAAGTCTTTGTTTATTTTAGGTAAAAGTGTTATAGTAGATTCATTTAATGTTTCTGGTAGTTTTTGCTGTGTATATATATGTTCATATAATAATTTCAAACGTGGTACAATCTGATCATAAAATATTTTATAAAATTCCGAGCCAATGCCGTCTGGTCCCGGTGTTTTACCCTTTTTTAATGATCTGATAGATTCTTGGATTTCTTTTATCGTGATATCAGCATTCAGTAACTCTATATTTTAGAGTTGCCTACGAAACACCCTTCTGAGAAGGGAAGAGCAAAAGATCAAGATGACTCCGGGCTCTTAAGATGTTAATAGAACAGACTCAAGTGCATATGTGTCGGCAGTGAACAACGCCAACATGGGGATGTGAGAGACAGCCGCTGAATCGATTACTCAGGTAGGTCCATTCTACAAGGGAAGAAGCCTGGCAGATTAATTTATACGGCCATGAACGGGCAGAAGTCATCATTCAGAACGCACCCCAGGTGCTCATCGGCAGTAGCGGTTCACTGGAGCTGGGGGCAGCATGATAGATCAGAAATTCCATGCACCTTCCAATCATGCTCAACTAAATGGGTCTAGCACTTCCAAAATTTGGGTAGTGCACCGTTCACAAGTTGTAATATTTATATTTGTTTATACAACACACAAGGGGTAAAATATTTGGTTGAGGCACAGCCGGAGCATTCCAAGCAAGTTGGATTATGGCCAGGGTTTGGAAATTGGGCAGAAGTTCTCATGCAAACCACCAGCAAAAGGCAGGATTGGCATGTTATTATGAACAATTATGAGTATCTGGCATATGAACTTCAGTATGTAAAAAAATTATTCCTGACTTCAACAGGTTCATGAGGTAAGAGATTCATGTTATACAAATCCCATTACAAAGGTTATCAAAGACAATATAACTGTACAATAACAGTAAGCTTTGCAGTCTGGGATAAACTGTTGTTGGTCATTGGGATTTACCTGTAATTATTATTAGCCTTGTCTCCACCTTGTAGCAAGAGATTGGGGTTATACCAATCTGTTACTAAACTGATTAAAGTAATTGGCAATATGGCAGCTGGGTTGCAGCTGAGTTAATCAAGGAACTGATATTGTGTAAGTAGCAATTAGATCGTGGCTAACAACCTTGTGCTATTGTCAGCTGGGACTACTTCAGCCTCAATGATGAAGTAACAGTATTCAGTATTGCTGAACATGATAATACTCATTGAACTTGAACTTGAAACTCGCTACAGTAGTGTGGTCGGTTGAATTCAATTATTATGAACTGATGTTAGAACTCTAAGATGAGAAGTTCCAAATACCATCACCTACTCAAAGGTAGTGGAGAATGCATGAGTACCAATTCTTCAGTTGTGGTATCAACTAAATATATACACTTAATGCACCGTTGAGTAAGGTTTTGAGTGAATATACATAATCTTCATGCACTAAGTTAAGTTGCTGCTCTACAATGGTGCATATGTTGGTCTCATGGTAATTAGGAAGAATATCCTGTAATTAATCTCCTTGCCATTGGTGTATCGGACAGTTTAGATTGATGATAACACAGAATAAATGTTGGATCTCAAAGTATGATGAAAGCATGATTCAATTCTTTATCAAATGTTTGTCATGTTTATGCATGTTCACTGTTTGCAAAAATATGTGACACAACAGTGTGGAGAAATACATTCTCGTTTCAATAGGAGGAATGGACTTTATGTCTTCCTCATTAGCTGGGTCTTAAAACAGTCAGCAAGACCTCGTTTGGATTCGTACTATCGGACTGGCCCAAGCGTCCATGTTGTCTGCTTCATCAGGCATTATGGCACAACGGTATTCAGTTATGCCAAAAAGCAAGAACTTGTTGTTTTAAACTGTGGTTCAGGAGACTGGTCTTTGCACAGTAAATGATTATTGACTTGCACATTTTCAATGGATTAACTTATGCCTCATGTTGTCACATTTAGCCATGAGGGTGCTCACTGCAGTATGCATGGATAGCATCCAAAAAAACAGTACATCTCTATTGAGGGGATCGGGAATGTTGTTAAATATTATGATACGTTTGATATGACACAAATTACTGACATTTCCAGTTCATTTTAAGTGATATTGACAATAGTTCAGTTATAGAGAAATTACAGCTGTAACATAAGGGAACATTGTCGGGTCCAACCCGGATATCAAGTTGTTAAAAAGATCTTGATACAAGTACTCGCATTACAAGATTATGCAGTTGGTTATTGTAAATGTATAAACATTATTTCACCAAGGGGTTCCAGCTACATCCTTAGTCATGACTCTTATATCAGCACAACAACGGCAAAACTGTGGCTGGACAGGATGGAATTGGCTGTTCATGCCATTACATTTTCATTCTGGTCTACACTAGCAGAGCTGACCAGGGCAGGCATGGTTTTAAGATCATTTGAATACCCCACTGTCTCAATTTATGTTATCAAGGCCACCAGAATCCTTAGAAGTATGGATTCAGCACTGTGTATTCGTTAATAAACAATTACACAAGAAAAATCGGTTCAGACTATATCAAGGTGGCTGCAACAGGTATTAACATTGACGATTGTATGTCTCATTCCACCAGGTCAGCATCAATGTCAGTATATCATTTAGTGAATGTGTTTACATCTCATTATACTAGGGCAGCAGCTATGTTGGCGGTCAAATGGATGGATGTGTCCTTCGACCAAATTTTAGTGGCCGTCGGATGTATCATCGGCCAATTGTCCATCCAGGGCTGTTTGCCAATGTCATTTTAAGTACCTAAATTTTAGGGGTTCTGTTGTTTGTTTACATTGTTAAATAAACCCTATCATTACATTGAATACAATGTTATTACTAATGCATTTATTTCTCGTTCGAGTCAATCAAATGCAGTGGGATGCCGAGATTGTAATCTGCGGCATGAAATCACAAAACTTTGAACTCTTCACGGAATCACTCACGTGACTCCGAAGTAAAATAGTAAGATTAAACGAGAACTTAGTTTGATCTTGATTTTATGAGGAGGAACGTTGGTGATTACGTGCCCACCACGCCCAACCTGCTCTCATAAAAGATCATCTGGTAGTTCTCGAGTCACTGATCTTACTGTTTACTTTGGTGTTGTTCATTTGTGATTTCATACCGCTGCTTTGAAGTTTGCTGCGCAGGCGTCCTGGCGGGCCTTCTTCACGTAATCACCAACGTTCCTCCTCATAAAATCAAGATCAAACTTCAAACTGGTAAGTTCTCATTTAATCTTACTATTCTCCTACTCTGGGTAAAAGACTGCATTCATCCTCTCTATTCCTGGGATACAAAGAAACAGATTAATATTGTTTCTCTGTCATAAAGCTACAAAATTGTCTTTAATCCCATGGATCAATTGAGGACGGCACAGTGGAGTAGCTGGTAGATCTGCTGCTTCACAGCGCCGGAGACTCGGGTTTGATCCTGAACTATTGCCGGTGTGGAGTTTGCACGTTATCCACGTGACCACGTGGGTTCCCTCCGGGTGTTTCGGTTTCCTCTCACATCTCAAAGACGTTTAGGTTTGTAGGTTAATTGGCCTCTGCAGGGAGTATGTAGGGAGTGGGCGCGAAAGTGAGATAACATAGAACTAGTGTGAACGGGTGATCGATGGTCAGCGTGCTCGGTGAGCTGAAGGGCTTGTTTCCATGCTGTATCTCTAACTCAATCAATTAAAGCATGATTGAACCGAATTTGAGATGCTAGCACACGATGGGCCGGGTCCAATGCCTTCATTTTGTGTCCTAACTTTAAATGTGTGTGTTTAATGCAAGAGAATAGGGACAAAACTTTATCTCACTTTATGTGAGTGAACCTGCTAGAATAAAGTAAATAGCAAAACGACTCAAACTTATAATTAGATGTCAGACTCGAACTGTTAACAGCAGTAAGGTCAAGCCACCTAATCACACATTCTTGCTCGAAGCACGTCTTTTTTCTCTTTGTACTGTCATCAACTTTACCCTTTTAATGTCTGTTGTACTCTGGTGAATGCAGGTCAAAGATGGCGCGTGGGTTGACCAGTACAACTGGTGCAGCAGCACCAAGATTGGCTGTCGATTTGCAAATAACTAATTTTTCCTTGGGCAGATTGCTGCACTTAGAGAAGCACAATGTGATATCCACGTTTTCCTCTAACTAACAAGGACATCAATCCGAGTAGTCTCCCTGGATATACTCAATGGCTGAAAGGTAGATTTGATACCCTGCATCTCAAGGCCTTTCCATTGTTCTGCAAGAACAGTAATAGCTGCCCCCCACCTACCTCCTCCGCACATTGGTGGGACAGGGTGTGCGGGAGATGCCCCCTCAAACGAGGGAAGGGATATCACCCCAAGGGGCCACATGAGTAGCAAGGGTGCCGGGTACAATTATGGTTTTTGGGAACACGACCAAATATAACGCTAACAAATGTATGTATAGCCATGGAGAATGTCAGAGGAATTTTGCAAAGTTCTTGTTTTGTACACATTTCTTATCCTGAATAAAGTTTATTTAGATTTTTTTTTTAACTTTTCGGACTGGCCCGCTTCAGACTGCAGGAGTACGTGCTGAGGGACGCACTGAAGCTCGGTGCAGCCAACGCCAAGGCTCGGTGGGGGAGGACCACAGTCTACGGTCCATCCACTGCTGGACATTGGGGGGCAGAGTCTGGTGGAGACACTCCTCAAACCAGGAAGGGATATCACCCCAGAAGGCACATGAATGGCAAGAGTGTTATGTATAATTATCATTAATGTTTTATTATTATTACTGTTTAGTGTTTTCTGAGTCATTCGTAACTTGTCACTGTATGTCATGTTACTTGTGGGCGGAGCACCAAGGTAAATTCCTTGTATGTGAATACTTGGCCAATAAACCTATTTACTTACTTACTTACTTACTTATAAGGATAATGTTTAAGAAGAAACTGCAGATGTTGGAAAATCGAAGGTAGACAAAAATGCTGGGGTAACCCAGCCGGTGAGGCAGCATCTATGCTGGAGAAACTCTGAAGAAGGGTTTCGACCCGAAACGTTGCCTATTTCCTTCGCTTCATAGATGCTGCCTCACCCGCTGAGTTTCTCCAGCATTTTTGTCTACCTTGTATAAGGATAGTGTTCCCCGCATATCCATGCACCTATCCAAAAGCCTCTTAAAAGCCACTTTTAAGATCTGCCTCCACCACCAGCCCTAGCAATGCGTTCTAGGCACCCACCACACTGTGTAAAACATTTACCCTGCACATCTCCTTTAAACATTGCCCCTCTCACTGTAAAGCTCTGCCCTCCTATGTTGACTTACTGAACATGCTGCCTCCTTTCAGTGACTCGCCACATAATGTCTCAACCTTCGTTATTTAAACCAATGGTGAAAATCACAGAGCCTGCAGATGCTGGAAATCTGAGATAAAAATTGAAAATGAATTGAAGACTAACTTGTTTTCTCTCTTTCTGATGAAGGGTCTCCGACCTGAAACATTGCCACAGGTGGTAGAGCTGCTGCCTCACAGCGTCAGAGACCTGGGTTCAATCCTGACCTCGGGTGCTGTCTGTGTGTGGAGTTTGCATGTTCTCCCTGTGACCGTGTGGGTTTCCTCCGGGTGCTCCAGTTTTCTCCCACATCCCAAAGATGTGCAGGTTTGTAGGTTATTGGTCACGTTTACAGCAGCGATTGATAGGTTCTTGATAAGTAAGGTTGTCAAAGGTTACAAGGAGGGCAGGAGAATGGGGTTTAGAGGGTAAAATAGGAAAAAATAGAAAAATAGCATGGTGGAGCAGACTCAATGGGCCGAATGGCCAAATTCTGTTCCTATGTCTTATGGTCTTATGTGGCCTCTGTAAATTTCCCCAGGGTGCAGGGAGTGGATGAGAGAGTAAGTTAACTGGTGTGAACGGGTGGTCGATGGTCGGCGTGGGCTCGGTGGGCCGAAGGGCCTGTATCCACACTGTATCTTTCAGTCATTCATTCAATCAATCAATTAAGCGTTTCTCTTTCTACAGATCCTGCCTGACTTGCTGAGTGTTTCCGGACTTTTCTATTTTCATTCGCGCATCTGTTATATTGCAGCTTGCTGTGCGAACAATTGGTGGGCCACATTTCCGATGTTAAAACACACTTCACGGAACAGGGAGACTCTGCAGCCGTCTCCTATTCAAGGATGCTTCCTGTGGTCACAGTGGAGACTGCAGCCTGCTGCCCTTTCCCCAAACGCATCCCTCATTCTGGAGTAAAAGCACAGCATCCGATCGCATATTCTTCTGCTGTTTGTGGAATCTCAATGTTTCGTTTAGTGTAGGAGACAACTGCAGATGCTGGTTTATTCTGAAGATAGACACAAAATGCTGGTGTAAGTCAGCGGGACAGGCAGTATCTCTGGAGAGAAGGAATGGGTGACATTTCGGGTCGAGACCCTTCTTCAGACTGAGAGTCAGGGGACAGGGAGAGGGAGTTTAGTTTAGTTTATTATTGTCACGTGTACCCGGGGTGCATCGTTCCCACAAGAGGAACGCTGAGGCAGAGGAAATGGACAATTGGCCAGGTGTTTGGTGATAGCCTTTCCCATGCCACACATTTTCGCCTGTTGAAGCATGGAGGTTTCTCATAACTAGCAAGAGCTTGATGGTAGTTTGGCACACAAAGCTCTTGTGGGGATCGAATGCAATTGTTATTGCCGGGGACTTACCAGACCACAATGAGGAAATTAACAGGACATAGTCCCCAGCCTCACTGCCTTTCAAAGTCCCTAACTCCAACATGATTCACTTCCTGGATGAACATCAACTTTAGCAAAAAAAAAGACTAATGTGGGAGGGAGAATGAATTCCACATTAGCTCACATTTATTGGAGAAGCATTTTAGCCTCTTTTTTAAAACTTTAGTTACACGAAGAGTGATAGGTATATGGAACGAGTGGTTGAAGCAGATATTATCACAACGTTTAGGCAACTGAACTATCCTCTCACCAACTAGAGAATGGTCCTGACCTACCATCTACCTTATTGAAGACTCTCTGATATTCTTTAATTAGAATTTGCTGGACTTTATCTTGCACTAATTGTGAATCTGTAAAGTGTGGACGGCTTGATTGTAATTATGTGTAGTCTTTCCGCTGACTGGATTGCATGCGTCAAGAAATCTTTTCACTGTCTACGCGACGATAAACTAAACTAAACATTTAGATAGATACATTGATAGGACAGGTTTAGAGGGGTATGGGCCAAACGCAGGCAGGTGGGACTTGTGTACATGGGGCATGTTGGTTGCTGTAGGCAAGTTGGGCCGAGGAAAGATTGAAAAGATTAGGCTTGCATTCACTGAAGTTTAGAAGGATGAGGGAGGATCTTATAGAAACATATACAATTAAAAAAGGACTGGACAAGCTAGATGCAGGTAAAATGGTCCCCATGTTGGGCGAGTCCAGAACCAGGGGCCTCAGTCTTAGAATAAAGGGGAGGCCACTTAAGACTGAGGTGAGAAAAAACTTTTTCACCCAGAGAGTTGTGAATTTGTGGAATTCCCTGCCACGGAGGGCAGTGGAGGCCAAATCACTGGATGGATTTAAGCAAGAGTTAGATAGAGCTCTAGGGGCTAGTGGAGTCAAGGGATGTGGGGAGAAGGCAGGCCCGGGTTATTGATTGGGGACGATCAGCCATGATCACAATGAATGGCGGTGCTGGCTCGAAGGGCCGAATGGCCTCCTCCTGCACCTATTTCCTATGTTTCTATGAAGGGCCTATTACCACGCTGTATGACTCTATGACTCTAAGAAACAAGTGTGGTGCCTCTTAATCATAGCTCAGACCAGCCTGAAGGACATTGGCATGTTTGCCCGATTAAAGGTGCTGAAAGGTGCTGATGAAATACAAGTCATTGTTGTGGAGGTATAAGAGACAGCAGAATCTATAACAAAAAAAATGAAAGGATTCAACCTGAATCATTGACAGTTAATTTATTTCGATTGAGTTCCAATCGTGGTCTCCTTCCTTTGCTCCTCTTTATTGTTTCTCTTGTTAAAATATCCACCTGGGGACATCCTTGCAACGTACAGATCAAAGCAAGCATATAGAATGCAGACACAAGAAACTGCAGATGCTGGTTTACCAGAATTGACACAAAATGTCAGAATAACTCAGCGGGTCAGGCAGCATCTTTGGAGAACATGGATTGGTGATGATTTGGGGTGATTTGGCTCAAGGAGGGTCGTGACCTGAAACATTGCCTCTCCATGTTTCCAGAGATGCTGCTAGGACATGCTGAGTTACTCTAGCTCTTTATGTTCTACGACAATCAGTATATAAGTCGCCTAAAAGGGCCTGTCCCACTGTACGAGGTAATTCAAGAGCTCTCCCGAGATTTAAAAAAATGTACGTAGTGGCTACGTCGGAGCTCGTGGATGTCTCGTAGCGGCTCGTAATGCTAACGGCAGGTACTCGGGAAACGCGGTAACTCGTGAAGTTTTTTCAGCACTGTGAAAAATGTCCACGAGAGCCCCCGAGTACCCACGAACGGCTATTACCGTAATTCTCCGAGTTCGAATCAGGGGAATCTCGGGAGAACTCTTGAATTACCTCGTACAGTGGGCCAGGCCCTTTAGTCATCGGAAATTTGGGGAAAGGGCACTAAACTATGGTCGGCAATCCTTTAAAAAAACACACATTGTGGTGGAGTAACTCAGCGAGTCAGTCAGCATCTTTGGAGAATATGGATAGACCACGCTTCATGAGATTATAAGTGATAGGAGCAGAATTAGGCCATTCGGCCCCTCAAGTCTAGTCCGCTATTTAATCATGGTTGATTTCTCTCACTTCCATGCACCTAACTAAAAGCTGCTTCCACCACCACCCTTAGCAATAGGCCAGGTTCCCACCAGTCTGCTTAAAAGACTTGCCCCGCATATCTCCATTATAATTTCCCCCTCTCACTTTACAACTATGCCCACTAGTATTTTGACATTTGCATTTTTGGAAAAAGGTTCTGACTATAATGTTCGGGTAGGGACCCGTCTTCATTGGTTCAATGGTTCAATGGTTCTTTTATTGTCACACTTTCTCTTACAAACAGTCCAGCAGAGGATTGCCAAAGCCCAGATCCCAGATTAGCAAGTGTACAGAAATAGTCTACTGAGCTCGCATGCAAGAGGCGCCATGTTTTGCCGCCATTTTCAAAGTCCACGCTGTAATTCTAATGGGAGGACAGGCACCGCCCATTAGAGGTGCCTGTCCCAGGCAGGTCCCAGGCTGTTGCGGGCCTCCAGTCAACCTCCTTCTTGGACGCCTCCTCCCTCTCCTAGCCCATCCACCCACCCTTGTTCCCCAGGGGTGCCTCCCGCAACTGACCCCCAGGGTGCAGTAAGCCAGGCCCCGGTTGCCTCTCCTCTCCTACCAGCCTTGCTCCTCTCCCATCATCACTGGCTCCACCCTCTCTACCTTGCCCTCTGCTCTACCCATAGTATTTGAGTTTGAACGCTTTGTATCTATGTATGGTATTATCTGATCTATTTAGAGAGCAACCAATTCCCCGATAACAGAGGGGAAGAAGCTGTTCCTGGTGGTGCGCGCTTTCAAAGTTCTGTACCTTCTTCTGGATGGGAGCAGGGAGAGGAATGAACGACCGGGGTGGAACAAGCCTCTGATTATGTCAGCTGCTTTCCTGATGTAGTGGGAAGAGAAGATGGAGTCAATGACAGGGAGACTGGTCTGTGTGACGAACTGGGCTACATCTACAACTCTCAGTAATTTTCCTGCGATCTTGGCCAGAGCTGACCACAAACCAAGCTGCGATGGAACCCGACCGTATGCTTTCATTGGAGATGACTCTTACCAACTTCTGCAGATGCGCCATAGAAAGCCTTTTATCGGGATGCATCACAGCACGGTTTGAGAAACAGCTTCATCCAAGACAGCTAGAAATTGCTGAGAATTGTGGACGCAGCCCAGACTGCCACACAAACCAACCTCCCTTCCATTTACTTTATTTATACCTCACGCAGGCTCAGCAAGGCCACCAGCATAATCCAGGACGAGTCGCAACCCGGACACCCGCTCTTCGCCCCTCTCCCATCAGGCAAGAGGTGCAGAAGTATGAAAATGCACACCTCCAGATTGAGGGACAGTTTTTTCCCTTCTTTCGTCAGGCAACTGCGCGATACTATCAACAACTAGAAAGAGGTCAGTGGGAGGCTTGAACTGTCGATTGAAGGGATTCCTTCAACAGTAAACCATCTTTATTACTGTAACGTGGCAAAGGAACAGTAGCCTGCAGCCAAGGTAGCTTAGCTTCACAAGTAATCAGTCAGACTAACCATCAAAGCACTTGGTATCCCATATCAGTTTCTGTCTGATCATCCATGCCTGACCTTAGCCTCTGTTGGCCTGATACAATCAAAGGGAATAATTTAACGGGCGTGGACATAGAGGCTAGGGTGAACCCACTCAGTCCCACGCTACGGAAAGCACAGACCTTAACCCTTTACAAACCAGAATCCTCACCACACTGAATCCTCTTTCAGAGAACCTTTGTTACTCTCTTCCTTCTCTGCCATCCTTTTTCTCCAGAGATGCTGCCCGACCCGTGGAGTTACTCCAGTACTTTGTCCCCTCAGAGATTCGATCCTGCCCCTCCTTCTCTTCCAGCTTCACACCACAATCAGTCTAGTGGCACGGTGGCATAGCGCGAGAACGCTGCTTCACAGCGCCAGATACCCGGGTTCAATCCTGACTACGAGTGCTGTCTGTATGGAGTTTGTACGTTCTCCCCGTGACCGCGTGGGTTTTTCTCCAGGTACTCCGGTTTCCTCTTGCACACCGAAGATGAGCAGGTTTGTAGGCTGATTGGCTTCGGCAAAACTGTAAATGGTGCTAATTCCAATTTGCCAATTCCATTCGATGAACATTTGCAAAATCAACCGTTGCCCACTTTGGATGCACCATCTGTGACTCGCCTAGAACAATGGAATAATCTTGGAGATGTCAAGAGGTCACAATTAAGGGAGCACTGATATTCCTGAAACCAGTACTGCAGAAGATGGCTGCAGAGGAGAACTTTAAAATTGAGGTAAACACTGCAACCTCCGAATTGGCTCTGAACTTCATAACCTGGGGGCATTATTTTTGTCTTTGCACCATTATTGAGTGTGTGCTGGGTTTGTGTATGTATATATATATTATACAAATATACTTGGGCTTGAGAGTTTCTGGTTAAACTATGGGCAGAGGTGCCTCCAAAATAGTACTATTCACTGAGGGGCGCAGCCCCGAAGTGAATAGTACTATTTGGAGGCACCGAGGCCCATAGTTTAAACCAGAAACTCGAAATAAGGCCAAGGATATTTGTTTTATATTTGGGATCAAACATTTACAAGAATAATTGCTTACCTTAAGTTGTTTACAAATTTACATCGCGCGCTATACTCCCGAGTGAAGTAGAGAAATTATACGCAAGCGGGAGAGCGGGAGATTTTCCGAAAATGCCCTTTCAGCAAGATCGCCCGCTGAAAGGGCATTTTCGGAAAATCTCCCGCTCTCCCGCTTGCGTATAATTTCTCTACTTTACTCGGGAGTATAGCGCGCGATGTAAATTTGTAAACAAGTTCAATCGTCTGCTCGATACGAAGATGGCGGCGTCCAGTACGATTTGGTCATAAAAGTGATGTCATTTTGTAAATAGTACATCGTTGGAGTGTCAGCGTGCCAACATTCTAAAATAGTTGAAATTATATCAAATCACGTGACGCTCTCTCGACCAATCGCTGGAGGATAAATGTTTGATCCCGAATATAAATATATTTATATTCGGGATCAAACATTTATCCTCCAGCGATTGGTCGAGAGAGCGTCACGTGATTTGATATAATTTCAACTATTTTAGAATGTTGGCACGCTGACACTCCAACGATGTACTATTTACAAAATGACATCACTTTTATGACGACATTTTGTAAATAGCATTTATTATATTCGGGATCAAACATTTATCCTCCAGCGATTGGTCGAGAGAGCGTCACGTGATTTGATATAATTTCAACTATTTTAGAATGTTGGCACGCTGACACTCCAACGATGTACTATTTACAAAATGACATCACTTTTATGACGACATTTTGTAAATAGCATTTACTATGTCGGGAAATCATGTCACAGCTCCGCGTGCATGTAACGGGAAACTCTCGCGCTGCCACGGCTACAGCGCCACCTCTCGTCTCGACAAGTGCAGTGACTCCAACTCTGCCGCTTTCGTCGGGAGATCGCCCGCTGAAAGGGCATTTTCGGAAAATCTCCCGCTCTCCCGCTTGCGTATAATTTCACCTGATCCCAAATATAAAACAAATATCCTTGGCCTTATTTCGAGTTTCTGGTTTAAACTATGGGCCTCGGTGCCTCCAAATAGTACTATTCACTTCGGGGCTGCGCCCCTCAGTGAATAGTACTATTTTGGAGGCACCTCTGCCCATAGTTTAACCAGAAACTCTCAAGCCCAAGTATATTTGTATATTATATTCGGGATCAAACATTTATCCTCCAGCGATTGGTCGAGAGAGCGTCACGTGATTTGATATAATTTCAACTATTTTAGAATGTTGGCACGCTGACACTCCAACGATGTACTATTTACAAAATGACATCACTTTTATGACGACATTTTGTAAATAGCATTTACTATGTCGGGAAATCATGTCACAGCTCCGCGTGCATGTAACGGGAAACTCTCGCGCTGCCACGGCTACAGCGCCACCTCTCGTCTCGACAAGTGCAGTGACTCCAACTCTGCCGCTTTCGTCGGGAGATCGCCCGCTGAAAGGGCATTTTCGGAAAATCTCCCGCTCTCCCGCTTGCGTATAATTTCACCTGCACCGGGCAATAGTTTAACCAGAAAACTCCAAATAAATGTTTGATCCCCAAATATAAAAACAAATATCCTTGGCCTTATTTCGAGTTTCTGTTTAAACTATGGGCCTCGGTGCCTCCAAATAGTACTATTCACTTCGGGGCTGCGCCCTCAGTGAATAGTACTATTTTGGAGGCACCTCTGCCCATAGTTTAACCAGAAAACTCTCAAGCCAAGTATAATTTGTATAATATATATAATACATACACATACACCCACTCATATATATATATGATATATATATACACACACACACACACATACATGTATATAATATTTTACACAAATACATACATACATACATATATTATATTATATATATATATATGTATATATATATATATAAGTTACACACACACACACACATAATATATAATATATATATATATATATATATATATATGAGAGAGAGAGAGAGAGAGAGAGAGAGAACTTTTTTTTAATTATAGGTTTTACAGAGTACTATGTTTACATATCTGTTGTGCTGCTGCATGTAAGAATTTCATTGTCCTGTTGTTGGATATATGAAAATAAACCACTCTTTGTCTTGACGCTCGATGCTTAATCTGGAGTGAATATCAACCAGCGTGTTCAGGGAGATGGGTGAGTGGTGTCTTCTCAGCTGCTGCCTTCAAACTTGCTGAGAGAAATACCAGGGCAACAAACAAATCAAGAGCCTCTTCATATCACTGGCTTGGAATCTTGGCTCCATTATCATTAATTGCACAGCTGTTGTTGTTGTGGCACTGACAGGAAGTACCTAATTCTTTAAAAATCTCCACGATGTGTTAGAGACTGGGTTGAGTCAGTAAGGCTTTGTAACGGCCCCAAGTGCCATAGAGTCATAGTCTGAAGAAGGGTCGCGACCTGAAAAAAATCATCCTTTTTCTGCCTCGCCCACTTAGTTACTGCAGCACTTCGGTGACTAACTTCGATATAAACTAGCATCTGCATTTTCTTCTTACACATAGATCCATGAATTTATTCAGCACAAAAACAGACTCTCCAGCCTAACTCATCCATGCTGAGCATGATGCCGCATCTAACCTACTCCTATTTGCCTGTGCTTAACTCATATCCCTCTAAACCTTTCCCATCCATGTACCTGTCCAAATATCTTTTAAATGCTGTTTTAGTAACTGCCTCAATTACCTCCTCTGGCAGCTCATTCCATATACCCACCACCCTCGGAGTGAAAATGTTGCCCTTGAGATTCCAATTAACTCTTTCCCCTCTCACCTTAGACCTAAGATTCTTCTATTCTGGGTAAAAGACTGTGCATTCACCCAATCTATTCCTCTCTTGATCTTGTACACCTCTATAAGATCAACTCTCATCTTCCTGCGTTACAAGGAATAAAGTCCTAGCCTGCCCAACCTCTCCCTATAGTTCAGGCCTTTGAGACCTGGCAACATCTTTGCAAAGGCCTGTGCAGTCTTTCCAGATTAACGACATCTTTGGGTCTGGGTCATTTAAACTGAACCCCATTCTCCAAATAAAGGCAGTGGTTTTCAGACAGTTGAAAAACGCACACACTACTGCGACACACACCCACTCTTGACCTCCCCAGCTACTCATCCACCCACCCATCCACCAAGTATGATCTTCAGGTCCTGGAGTCACGGATGGTGGATCCATGGTGGGCAAAATTTGCATCAACAAATAGACCTCGAATGAAATTGGCAAATGGAATTAGAAAATACCGTCTGAAGAAGGGCCCTGACTCAAAACATCCTTTTTCCAGAGAGATGCTGCCTGACCCGCTGAGTTACTCCACCACTTTGTGTCTATCTTTAGCAAATGAAATCTTGCTCAAAATACAAAGTGTTGGACAAACTCAGTGGGTCAAGTGTCAGAAAATGTCACAAAGTGCAGGAGTAACTGGGCGGGTCAGGCAGCATCTCTGAAGAACACGGATAGGTCAAAGTCTCGACCCAAAAAGTCACCTATTCCTTTTCTCCAGGGATGCTGCCCGACCCGCTGAGTTACTCCAGCTTTTTGTGTCCACAAAGTTAATTTGTTGTATTACTGCCAAAGAAAAGTAAGGCTCAGACTCTTTGAGAGATCAATAGCCCACTTCCTGACATTCATTGCATCTGCTATTTTGTTAGTCATTTCCAAATACCCTCGGTAACAATTTAATCGAAGAACATGAGATAAATCACGTTACATTTACCACCTGACGTGACTGACGACAAGTGTGATTCTTTGAGCTGCGGAGACACTGATGGGAATGTAATTAGTGCAAGTCAAACACGTTCCCTCAAGAGATCAACAGAAACGTATTAAAGTTAATTGAACTCTTGTAAACCGTACATATCTGATACTGGAGAGTAGGGTGGAGTTCACAGCTGGTGCTGCACCACCAGAATGGAGTGTCAGGGAGACTCTTACAGGGGGAGAGGGGGAAAACGGATAGAGGGAGGGGGTAGGGATAGGGGGAGCAAAGTGGCGGGGAAGGGGAATTGGGACAATGAGGGTGGAGAAGGAAGAGAGAGGAGGTAGATAATGAGGGAGAGGGAGAGGGACGGAGGCGGGCGAGAGGGAGAGACAAGGAGAGGGGAGGGAGAGGGGAGGAGGGAGGGAGAGAGGGTGAGAGGGGAGAGGGGAGGTAGAGGAGAGAATGAGGGAGTGGTGGAGGGAGAGAGGCGGAGGGAGAGAGGCGGAGGGAGAGAGAGAGAATGAAGAAGGGAGGGAGGGGGGAAGGAGGAGGGAGAGGAGAGAAGAGAAGGGGAGGGAGAGGGATGGAATGGGGAGGGAAGGGGGGAGGGAGAGGGAGAGGGAGAGATAGGAGAGGAGAGGGGGAGGGAGAGTGGGAGAATGAGGGAGGGGAAAGTGGAGGACTGGGCAGTGTTGTAAAGCAGAGGGATCTAGGAGTGCAGGTACATAGCTCCGTGAAAGTAACATTTCAGCACATTGGTCTTCATTAGTCAGAGTATCGAGTTTAGAAGTTGGGAGGCCATGTTATGCAGTTGGCGTCACTCCAAGCTTCTTGACTAGCTTTCCAAACATACGGAGCAGTCACTGCAAACTCTCGCTGAGATGTGCTTTGGAGTGTGGCAATGACAGAAGCTGCTGGAGTGGCGATGGCCAAGAACTCCTGTCAGAGAGAAAACCATCGGAGGCAGCAGGAAAGTACGAGCAACTCAAGTGAGACGAGCAAGTGCTTCCTGGTAATTAACCATGCACAAACCAGATAATTATGGCATCAATCACTTGGGCAAAAAGTCACATCTGCAGGAGATGCACCTCCATCATCCCTCTGCTAATCCCATAGAATTAGTTTAGTTTAGTTTAGTTTTGTTTAGATTAATTTAGAGATACAGCACAGAAAGAGGCCCTTCAGCCCAACAAGCCCACATCAAAGTGTACAATCGCCCTGTACTCTAGCACTACCCTACACACTGGGGACAAATTACCTTTAGCAAAGTCAATTAACCTACAAACCTGCAGTTAAGTTAGCTTCCTTCCAGAAGCTTCTCCTAGAAACAATGTATGGGAGACTCTGTAATTCGTTTGGGGAACTGTCAATAATGTATTGATGTGATTAATATGTTTGATTGGATTGTAAAGAGACCACCCCCATGTAGTTCGGCCCCTCAAGGTACATGGACCTATAAAAGGTGTCTCCATCTTAGATCGGTGTAGATCTTCTGGAAGTGCGCTTGGGACTGCGTGACCTTTTGGAGTGTTTCTGCTTGCACGAGGCTGAAGGGCTTGGCCAGGCAGAGACAAGGATCGAACCCGCGGTGGTTTAGGTATCGTTGAGGGGCACTTGCTGTTCAATCTAAAAATAAAGTTTAGTTGTTCCAGTGCTTGACTCGGTGGTATTTGACTGAACTAGACTGGGGGTAAGCTTGTGAAGAGCGTATTTACAGATACAGGTGAAGAGGGTTGATTGGAAGATGGGTGGATCAGTCACCTATCACTTGCTGGGATTTCTCCAGACACCACCTCTCTTCCAGCTTTCTCTCCCCCCTAATACAATGAGCCTAAAGAAGGAACCCGACCCGAAACATTGGCTATCCATGTTCTCCAGAGATGTTGCCTGATCCACAGAGTATATTTTCCCTATCTGACGATTCTCACCGACAACCAGCCTCAAATATAGAAGCAGATCACATTCTTATCTCCGAGTACAAACTCCACGTCTACTCTCAAATCAACCAAACATTTATGGCTAACTTTATTTGGATGGTTCCTCTGCATGGAAGGAATTGGGAGTTTGCATGTTCTCCCTGTGACTGCGCGGGTTTCCTTCGGGAGCTCCGATTTCCTCCCACGTGCCAGAGACGTGCAGGTTTGTACGTTAATTGGCCTCTTCTAAATTGAGCCTGTTGGATGGTTTGGATGGTATGGTGGCACAGCTGGTACTGTAGACTTACGTTACTTCAGAGATACAGCGAGCAACAGAGTTGGCACCGACCAACAATCATCTCGTACACTACCACTATTCTACACACTAGGGACTATTTACGATTTTACCAAAGCTAATTAACCTACAAACCTGTAGGTCCTTGGAGTGTAGGAGGAAACCGGAGCACCCTGAGAAAACCCACGCGGTCACAAGGTGAACATACAAGCTCCGCACAGACAGCGCCCGTAGCCCGAAGAAAACAGTCGGGTCTCTGCCGCTGTCGCCACCGTGCCGCCCTGCCACTCAGCTCTGATGACAGGGGTTCAATGCCATCCTCCAGCACTCTCTGTGTGGAGTATGCTAGTTAATCGCACTATTACTATTCGTAGCATTAAGTACAAATAGTAGTATTAGTAAAACTGGCTGATTGAAAACCAGCACAGACTCAATGGCTGTAGGGCCTGTTAGCATGCTTTACAATAATATGTTAACATTATCATGGATTTATACAGCAAGATAACAGGCTCTCCAGCCCATTGAATCTAACCTGCAGACCCTTACGTCTTTGGGATGTGGGAGGTTGAGGGGTGAACTTATACGAGGGTATAAGATCATGAGAGGACTAGATAGGGTAAATGCACAGTCTTTTACCCAGAGTGGGGGAATCAAGAACCAGAGGATGTCAGTTTAGGATGAGGGAACCTCGGGGGGGGGGAACTTTTTTACATAAAGGGTGGTGGGTGCATGGAACGAGCTGTCGGAGGAGATATTTGAGGCAACGTTTTTCTTTTAATAGATTGATGCATGGATAGGATAGGTTTAGTGGGATCTGTGCCAAATGCAGGCAGGTGGGTCTAGTGCAAATGGGTGCATGTGTGCATATGTTGATTGGCGGGGCAGATTGGGCTGAAAGGCCTGTGTCTATGCTGTATGACACAATGACTCTATGACTGCGGTAAAACCAGATGACTACTGCTACTGAATTTCGACCTGGGCTCTATAGGCTGATATAAGGTGAACCTGAAAAGAAACTGCAGCAGGTAAGGGCAGTGAGAGAGGGTTGTGATTTTTCAGGCTGCCTTATTCCCTGTTGCAAAATAGCATTTGTTTAGAATATGCATCGGTCTATCACATTAACATTTATATTTGTTGCAGATCAGAACTGTGAAATCTGGAGACAGCTCGGTGGGCGTTTGACTGAGAGAAATCCTTCGTCCTAAGTGGATGCATTTGCATTGTGTGGGAGGGGGAATAATGCTGTCCGTGGGGCCGACGTGAGTAAAAGATTGAATGATAGCTGGAGAGTGACGCACAGCTCACCACTGGCTCCTGCAACCATGTTCTTGCACTGGCTCCCACTGCATATCTGATACACTGCTTCGGGTGTGTCTGTCACTTGTTATGCACTGTGTCTGATCACTGGCTCTACTGTTTGTCTAATCACTGGCTCAGCACTGTATATGATCACTGGCTCTCACTGCGTGTCTAATCACTGGCTCTGCATCATGTCTGATCACTGGTTACGCACCGTGTGTCTGATCAGTGGCTCCCACTGTGTCCAATCACTGGTTTCCACTGCGTCTAATCACTTGCTCAGCACTGTGACTGATCACTGGCTCTGATCCATCACGTAGAATTTGTGTGTAATTTATGTATAATTTATGCTTTTGTGATTTCTCTGAAACTGAAATTATTCATTACAATCGCTCCACTCTTTTAAACCTCTTGTCCAACATGCCTTACTCTAACTACAGTGAGCTCTGTCGTGGACAGCTTGATTTGAATCATGTATAGTCTTTCCACTGACTGGATAGCACACAACAAAAAAAGCTTTTCACTGCACCTCGGTACATGTGACAATGAACTAAACTAAACTAAACTAAACATTGTCATTTTACCTCACCATATTGTGCCTATGCAAATAACTTAAAAACCTGATTTGAGATCACAATTTCAGCTTAGTACACACATTTCCACTGGTACAGTGGTGCAGGGGGTAGAATCGCTGCCTCACAGTGCCAGAGACCTGGTTCGATCATGACCTATCTGTGTGTATTTTGCACGTTCTTCATGTGACAGTGTGGGTTCTCCGGGTGCTCTGGTTTTTCACCACATCCCAAAGACGTGCAGGTTTGTAGGTTAATTTGACTCCGTGAAAAGCCTTGTTTTGCTTGTTATCTAATCAAATCTGATAGTACCATACATAAATCCAATTGTCAAACTCAAGTACAATAGGTAGAACAAAGGGGAAGATACAGAATACAGAACATAGTTCTAAGTATTGTAGCGCATCAGTTCCACAGAGAAATGTCCAATGTCTGCCATGGGGGAGATGAATTCAACACTACCCTAGCTTATGGAAGGACCGTTCAGAAGCCTGACAACAAGAGGAAGGTAGACACAAAATGCTAGAGTAACTCAGCAGGTCAGGAAGCAACTCTAGAGAAAAGGACTAGGTGACGTTTCGGGTCGACAGCCTTCTTCAGATTGAGAGTCAGGGGAGAGGGAAACTAGAGGTATGAAAACATACAGAGGAGAAGTGTTTAAATCTTCTGTGTAACAGGAGAAAAGGGAATGACTGAGTAAAAATGATCCTAGATTATGTTGGCTGAAGTGTAGATGGAGTTAATGGTGGGGGAAGCCTGCTTTGTTTAATGGACAGGAATGCATCCACAACTCTCTGCAATAAGCAAGTTTGGTATTCCGACTGCACATGCCCAGGTCAAAGGTCACTATGCATAAACATTGTTGGAAAGCAGTGGAGCTGTGTACATACACCTTCATTTCTTCTGTTTTTTCCAGGTTTGATTAGTCTAGGTGAGAAAATACTGCTTTCAAACTATGAATTAGTTGTCTTTATTGTTCCTTTGTTAAAAACTAAGATTATTTTGTTGTTTTTATTGCTTTATGCTTTGGTGAGTGAGCGAGATCGAGCTCGTCCATGGTCGGGGCCGGGCCCAGGTCTCCGGCGCTGCGGGCGCTGTTGAGTTGCTGCTTGGCCGTCCCTGTCCCCTCCCGGGTCTCCCGTCCCTGTCTAGGGGTGGCAGGAGGCGATCGGAGATGTCTGGCCGGGCTTGCAGCCAGTGCAGGGAGGAGGCAGCTGAGTTGCTACAGCGCTTTGTGTGTATCCCCATTAATGGCTGGTGGTCGGCTTTCGCCAGCACCGGGGGGTTGGCCGACGGCCACTGGCGGACCCTGGCGGCGGCTCGGCAGCGCCCGTGACGCCGGGGACCCGGGCTCGATCCCGGCTGCGGATGAGTCACAGGTCTGTGTGCGCACTTTCCCCTGTCTCCCACTCGCATCTGCCCGCTCGCTCTTGCTTTTATACCCCACTCTCCCGCCACCTGTTCCTTTGGGGGGGGGATGAGGAGTTGACCATTTATGCGAGTCTCTCTGAAATCGAGAATTTCATTGCTCATTTGTATTCATAGATGAGGCTGAAGAATTCCATTGCCTTGAAATTAACTGAATAGTTCGACACAGAAACTATCATCGTTGTGTTCCAGGCTAGAATATATTAATTTTCCTATCATGTGACCACACGGCACCCCCGTCCGTCAGAGTAAATATAATTTTACACATAAATTATGAATAAAGATAAGAATTTATACACAGTTTCTTCAGCCAGCGCTTCATTTGCTTTTTCTTATTGGCCTATGACCTTTGACAAATCCCATGATTCCTTACATTTTTCAGAACACCAAACTCGCTTATTAATGTATCAGGAATGTATCCTGATGGGCAAAACTCTGAATATGAATCTGTCGCAATGTGCCTGCAGTACAATCATGTATGTCTTCTTTTGTACATCCCAAGAATGCAAGAGCTAAAGTGAAAGGATTGAATGTGAGCTCTCAAGGTGGCAGACGTAGGTGGAATTTCTGATAAGTGGAATGTAAATGGAAGGAAGAGTTAGCATTTAATGTCAGAACAACACCTCCTGGTGTTTATGGAAAACCTTGAACAGAATAAAATATCCTAAGGCACCAGGCAACAGGATAATCAATGTTTCAATGGGTTCTCTATTATCATGAATACCCAGGTACTGTGAAAGTTTTGCATATAGTCCACTGAGTCCATATGCAAAAGGCAGAATTTTGACGTCATTTTACAGTCCCAGCTGCAACATTAAGATTCATATTAAGATCACAAGACCATAAGTCATAGGAGAAGAATTAAGCCATTCGGTCCATTGAGTTTGCTCTGCCATTCAATCATGCCTGATCTACCTTTCCCTCTCAACCCGATTCTCCAGCCTTCTCCCCAAAACCTTTGACCCCCTTACTAATCAAGTCAATCTCCACTGTATAAAAATACCCAATGACTTGGCTTTGAGTGCCGTCTGTGGCAATGAATTCCATAGATTCACGACCCTCCGACTAAAGAAATTCCTCCTCATCTCCTTTCTAAAGGTACCCCCTCTTATTCTGAGGCTGTGCCCTCTGGTCCTAGACTCAATTTTGTAGATTTCCCATCTCACCTAAAGAACAACTCATCTGCAGTGTTGCACTCCCTCAGTACTGGACTGATATAATCCAGACTTTTTCTACTCAAGTCTTTGGAGTGGAATAATATTTTTTAAAGTCCTCATCCTTTGTCTAATTCTCTCCTTGTTTCTTCCAATCCTATATTTTATCTCTGGAGTCCTTCAAGAGTCAAGAGTGTTTTATTGGCATATGTCCCGAAACGGAACAATGAAATGAAACAGATAGGTAAACATAGTACACTGTAAACACCATAATAAAGGACTAAATATAATGTACACAAACACATACACATATAAATGCATGTTATATAAATAGTAAGATTAAATGAGAACTTACCAGTTTGAAGTTTGATCTTTATTTTATGAGGAGTTACAATGAGGGATTACGTGAAGACCCCGCCAGCACGCATGCGCGACATTCTTCAAAGCAGCGGTGTGAAATCACAGATACCAGAGTTGAGTAACATAGTAAGATAAGAGAACTAGCATACCAGTTGACCTTTATAATAGAGGGTTTGGGAGCGGAGGGCACGTAATCCCTCAAAATAAAGATCAAACTTCAAACTGGTAAGTTCTCATTTAATCTTACTATTTTACTTCGGAGTCACGTGAGTGACTACGTGAAGCTCTGTGATTTCATGCCCTGGAACGAGTCCATGCTCACACACTGCCATTACAAGAAATGGAGGAGTATGTTAATGTATTTCAGACATGAAACTGTGCTGAAAAACAAAAGGTATTTATTCCATAATACGAAACAATAATGCCCCTACATCGGGGAAATTATAAAACAGAACTTAATATTTTTTCCGCAAACGTCTCAGGTGCAGCCACGGGTTTATTGTAAAACCGCTGAAAGGTTTTTTCGTTACTCCAACCCGCTGTTGCAAGGATGTGGTCTATCGGAACTTCCATCATCCCTTGCCGCTGATGTGGATGCAGCCCTGGTGGAGTGAGATTTAAACACGTTAGTGTCCACCCCCGCTGCACCCAATACCACCCTTAACCATCTGGAAATGGTTTGCATGGTGACTCCATGGTGAGGGCATTTGTGGCTAATGAGCAAAGCCCTCTCCGTGCCCCTGAGACGCTTAGTGACCTCTACGTAGCGTAATATGTGGGTCACGATACATAGACGGCAGTCTACGGGATAGGCCAGGAAATCCAATTTTTGGCCAGATGAACCCGGCCTGTCTTGCTTGAGTAACCCCTGTATAAAGAAAGTTACCTTGCTATTGGATCTGTTCATGGCGTCCATCCTTAGCTTATGTAGGGACTGGACCCGTTGTGCCAGTACGAGTGCCATCAGCATGACCATTTTGTAGGTCAGTTTATCCAATGAAAGGCCAGTTATTGGTGCCCACCTTCGGAGCATGGTTAATACAATGCTGATATCCCAAGTCTGGGAATATCTGGGCCTGGGAAGATTTGAATTAAATATACCCCTCATTAATTTTGACACCAGAGGGTGAGATCCCACTGCAAGGTGATCGCACCCTCGCCCAAGATAGTTGGCACAGTTGATGGCACTATAGCTCAAACCCTCATCGAAATGAAGGCTTGCCAGGAACTCCAACACTTCCGTGATAGTGGCTGTGCCATACATTGTGTTCATTTTTGAGCAAAACACCTCCCATTTCTTCACGTATGTGAGGTATTGTCTTCTGGTGGACTCCCTGCACGATGCTGTGATGACATTGATTGTTCAGTCGGAGAGTCCAAAATCCAGGTGGCCTTTTCAAATCCTGCAAACCAACAAGTTTATCCGGTCATGGTACGGGTGACTCTCCCCTGTCACAGGGTGTACCAATAGACTTGGACGTTTATTTATTGGGATGCAAGGTTCTGTGGCCATGTCTTGTACCACAGGGAACCATGGTTGAGTAGGCCAGTTGGGAACAACCAGAATATCCGATGCGGAGACTTGTCAATTTTTTTGCAAGACCCGACTGATGAGGCAGAAGGGGGGAAATGCATAGAAAAACAAATCCCCCCAGTGTAGCGAGAAAGCGTCCTTCGCTACTGCCCCAGGGTTGGGTTCCCATGGCAACATATGTTGATATTTGGTGATTGAGTTCTGATGCAAAAATTCAAATCAGGTGTTTCCATACCGATCTACAATGTCGGCAAACACTTTGCGGTCCAACATCCATTCGGTGTTGTCATTAAATTTGCGTGACCTGGTGTCCACCTCTGTATTTAGCCTGCTGGAAGGCAAGTGGCTGATATCCAAATGCTCCTTTCTAGGCACCAGTGCCAGATTGTGTTGACCAATTCGTCACAGGAATATCGACTTTATTCCACCCATATGATTGAATAAGCCACCACAGTGGTATTGTCAATCTGTAAACGTACGTGCAATGGTGCAATGTCCGAACAGTAAGCTCGGAGTCCATGAAATGCTCCAGCATCTATATGATAATTAATTCCTAGTGCCGGAAGTAGAGTTAATTCATGTGCACTCCATCTACCACCACAACTTGAGGTGGTATTAGTTGCTCCCCAACCTTTTGCGCTGGCATCAGTTTGTAATATAATCATGGGATTTATGATAGTGATGGGGTTAGAGCAATGTCGTGCATTGTCTATCCACCATTGTAATTCTAATTTCGCTTTCCCTGGTAATTCAAAATGGCCCGCATGGTGCTTGAGAGTGCTATTTTTGCCCTTTGTAAGTTTTGGTAATGTAGTGGGCCAAATTGTGTGGCTGGAAAGGCAGCCACTAACTTCCCAATCACTCTAGCTACTTGCCGAATAGATGGTTTCCTGATGCCAGTAAGGCTGTTGCATGCTTCTATCAAGTCTGACACTTTGTTTGGTGGCAAAGTGACAGACATATGAACAGAGTCAATTGTGAACCCCAAATAGTCCATATATCCCAAATCCCAAATTTTGAAATAGGTGCTCGGTGGCTGAAACGGCCAGTTTGGCCAGCTCCAAAGTTTTTCCCACGATTAATATATCATCAAGGTAAGCCATAACAATATGATTTTGTTTCCTGAGACATGCTAAAGCTGGTTTTAATAATTTGGTAAACAGTCTGGGCGCTGATGATAATCCATTAGGCAGCGCTTTGTACTGTCAGAGCTGCCCCATCCAGACACATTTCAAATATCTGCGATGATCTTGTCTATTGGTACTGAATAGTATGCATCCTTTAGATCGATGCAAGCCATGAAGTACCTTTTGGCAATTAGTTGTTTGGCCGTGATAAAGGTTTCCATTTTGAAGTGGACATACTGCACGGAAATATTCAGTTCAGTCAAACCTATGATGATGTGGCATCCTCCGCCTTTTTTAGTTTTAGTGAAAATGTTCGATATGAACTCATGAGACTCTCTTTTAGTTTTCCTTTTGAATTTAGTTTTAGAAGTTCAGCATGACCTTCTGTCTTTTCTTTCTGTGAAAGTACGTATTTCCGACTAGGCGTATGCTGAACAGGGAAGGGAGTCTGTGAACAAATTCAATTTTATATCCCTGAATACTTTCCAGTATGAAAGGATCAGTAGTTAAAGTGCTCATGCATCCCAAAACAAGTGCAACCGTCCACCAGCCCGTGTGGAGTCTAGACATGCGATGTTCCTGAGGCAACCAGACCCACCTACCTCCATGGTTACCGGCGGTGCTGCGTTGGTTGCCTCTGTCCTTGTTTCTTGTGATGTGGAGGCGCTGTGGTGTGGGGTTGGCGCATCTTCCTAGAAGGCCGTGCTGGGCCATGGTCTAAAAAAGACCACTGAGCAGGTTGTCCGGCCTTTGAGCTTTCACCAGCAGGAGGCCTATCGCCATATTGTTGTCTGCTGGTGGATGCATAGGGGTGCTGCTGCCGCTGGTATGGAGACTGGTGGCAGCTGGCACCTTAATCATGCCAATAGCTTTTGCCTCCTCGTCGAGGTCTTTGACCTGCTTTGGCAGGTTGTCCCCAAATAGCAATGTTGGCGGCTGTGCACTGCTGGGTCTGCACAACCCCGCGAACTTGGGGTTGAGTGCAGGCCGGATGACGCTCTTCCTGTAACTGTTGATCTCGTATTGAGTGTTACATAAGAGAGCTAGCGTGTCCTGCAGCTCCTCCGGCATATCAACTTCCCGCAGCCAGCAGTTTAAGGATTTTCTGGAGCTTGACCTCTTGGCTCCTTATCCCAGGGCTCATGTTACCCCAAATGAGGTTGTTAACAGCAGGCACATTGAGGAAGATGCAATTCTCCGGAGCTAGGTATTTTGCTGCTGTGTCATTAATGGCTTGATCTTGTAGGTTACTGGCTGCCAACGTAGGATGTAACAGCAGCCCTTTTTGGGTAGGTAATGCAAATTTAGAGACCATACCCAAGAGCTCCTCTTCTGGCACCTCTAGCATTGTCGTATCCTCAGCCATGCCCCCATCTTCAGAGTCAGCCCAGTTCTGACTCCTACTGCTCCCCTGCGAAGAGGGTGAGACATTTGGCAGTCCTGAAAAGGATGCTGCCGTGGGTCTGCTAAGAGACCCACTGTGACCATACCCCTGCTACAGCAGGTCACGTTGGAGCAACTGCTCCACCATCCGCTCCATGCGGGACAGTCGACCGCCGTCGCTTCCGGCGAGCGGGGTGTCCTCCGGTCTGGACTCAGCCGAGTCAGCGGACCTGCCCGACTTCCGGTTGGATTTGCCGCCAGTCCCAGGAGCACCTGTGGCCTGTAGCGGTGTGAAGTCGGGGGCTGCGGTTTGAACCAGCAGCTCAGGAGAACTCGGACGCCACTGGCTGCCTCCTTCCTCAGCACCAACTTTACCAGCGGCTCTTCTCGATTTTCTGGACTCCATGGTGCGCTCTGAAAAACAACAGCACACAGAGCCAACAAACGACCTCAGACTGGTAAGTACTTACCTGCGGGCCGTTTTTAAACTTACGCTGGAGGAGCAGCGCTCCTCCTGCCTGTCGCTTCGCAATGCGTTCGACGATATGTCGTGAATGCGTGCTGGCGGGGTCTTCACGTAGTCACTTACGTGACTCCGAAGTTAAATAGGGGTGGCACTGTATCGCAATGCTGGAGTTGCTGCCTCACAGTGCAAGAGACCCTGGTTCAATCCTGACTACGGGTGCTGTCTGTATGGAGTTTGTATGTTCTCCCTATTCCTCCCACACTCCAAGTTATGTACAGGTTTGTGGCTTAATTGGCTATGTAAGGATTGTAAATTGTTCCTGGTGCGTAGGATAATAGTAGATCACTGGTCGACTCGGTGGGCTGAAGAGCCTGTTTCCATGCTGTATCTTTAAACTAAACTAAATTAAACTAAACTAAAATAAACTATAATAGTGAAAAGACAAGAACAAAGCCCCCAAGTCTATGTAGCTCAGAGCTTCTTTGGAGTCTGTACTGTTTAATCTTCTTCTTTCGAGTCCATCTTGTTACAAGTGTTGACATCGCTGTCATCGTCCATCCTGAAAACGACGCAAGCTTCTGACGACAAACAGTGGGAGCCACCAATTGTCATAATAGATGATGGTGGTAGCAGAATTAGCTCGGGATACTTCCCGTTTACAGCCCCGCGACACGGACGCTTCTGCTATGGGGCCTACTGTTTAATAGCCTGATGGTTGTAGGGAAGAAGCTGTTCCTGAACCTGGTCGTTGCAGTTTTCAGGCTCCTGTAAATTCTTCCTGATGGCAGGTGTGAAATGAGAGCGTGGCCAGTGTGGTGTGGGTCTCTGATGATATTGGCTGCCTTTTTGAGGCAGCGACTCCTGTAGATCCCTTTGATAGTGGGTAGGTCAGTACCCGTGATGAATGGGCATTTATATCTATGTTGATATAAATTGTCTACACAGTTCTGAAATTCCTTCTCTCATTATCTCCAGCCTTTCTTTTTTCAAGAATTTAGCTTATAAATTCACCTTCTCCATTTAAGCATTTGGCCATCTCCTTGTAATAAAAAGGAACTGCAGATGATCGTTTATACCAAAGATAGACACAAAATTCTGGTGTAACTCAGTAGGTCAGGAAGCATCTCTGGAAAACATGGATAGGTGATATTTCGGGTCGGGATCTTTCTTCAGACTGATTGTAGTCTCCCCACTACCCAAATGGAATGTTCTCCAGAGATGTGCAGAACAGAACTGCAGATGCTAGTAAATGTCACATGTAACATCTCCAACTTTGCCGATGACACAAAGCTGGGTGGCAGTGTGAGCTGTGAGGAGGATGCTATGAGGCTGCAGGGTGACTTGGACAGGTTAGGTGAGTGGGCAGATGCATGACAGATGCAGTATAATGTAGATAAATGTGAGGCTATCCAAAACAAGAACAAGAAGGCAGATTATTTTCTGAATGGTGTCAGATTAGGAAAAGGGGAGGTACAACGAGACCTGGGTGTCCTTGTACATCAGTCACTGAAAGTAAGCATGCAGGATGCAGGTACAGCAGGCAGTGAAGAAAGCAAATAGCATGTTGGCCTTCATAGGACCAAAGAGGTCCTACTGCAGTTGTACAGGGCCCTGGTGAGACCACAACTGGAGTATTGTGTGCAGTTTTGGTCTCCTAATTTGACGAAAGGACATTCTTGCTATTAAGAGAGTGCAGCGTAGGTTCGCCAGGTTAATTCCCGGGATGGCGGGACTGACATATAATGAAAGAATGGATCGACTGGAAATTAGGATGAAAGGGGATCTTATGGAAACATATAAAATTCTTAAGGGATTGGACATGCTGGATGCAGGGAAAATGTTCCCAATGTTGGGGGAGTCGAGAACCAGGGGTCACAGTTTAAGAATAAGGGGTAGGCTATTTAGGACTGAGATGAGAAAAAACATTTTCACCCAGAGAGTTGTGAATCTGTTGAATTTTACTTCAGCCACATGAGTGATTCCGTGAAGAAGCCCGCCAGTCCGCATGGGTGTCGTTACGTCTGCAACGACGGGCTGGCGGGCATGTAGCTGCACCAGCGGTAAACCCTCAGGTAAGTTTTAAACACTCAGTTGAGGTCATTTTCTGCGGTCGGTAAGTCTTGTTGTAAGTTCGAACCATGGATAAAATGAAGGTCGAGGCGGGCCGCCGGGTGAACAGCTATAGAAGACCGCGGGAGTGCGGGTAGCGGGTGGCCGTCCATCTCACCTTCAGAGTCACTGGCGGCACGGCCAGTTGCTTCCGACTTGGTGCCGATTGAAAGCACCGTGGCTACTCCGGTGGGACGGAAAGCCACTAGGAAGTCGGAAAGGCCCATTGACTCGGATGAGTCGGGCCAGGAGGGTTCCCCTCCCAAATGGATAGCGTCTTCGGACGTTTGTCCAGGATGGAGCTCCTGACGGAGAGGATGCTCCATCATGATATGCTCCAGCAAGAGGAGCTTTATATCCGGGGATCTCCTCGGGGGCCCGTGGCAGCGGCACCTGTTGAAGGGCTGCATAATGTCTCCCTCTTGGAGGAGGAGAGCATTCAGGGTCAGTTTTGTTCTGACTCCGAGGTTGGAGGTATAGCCGGTGAGCATACCACAAGGCAAGAAGGCCGCGAACCAGGGGTGCCAAGCATGGCATCTAAATTTGCTATACAGACCAGAACTGGGGAACTGCTGGATGAGGACCTGCCCATGACTATAAATTACATGGCCTCACTCCAGCTGCAAGACCTCACAATGGAAGAAACTTCAAAAAAATACAAAACACCTGCCGATTGTGCCTCGATCAAAGTGTCAACTGTGAACCACGCTATCTGGGGTCACATGGGTGTAGGTTTCAGAGCCCAGGAAGTGAGGCTCCAGAAGATACTAAAGGTGCTCGCTTCAGGCATTACAGCTTTCGCTAGGTTGGTCGATGGGGGGCCCCTTTCTGAGGTGCAGCAGGATGTTCTGGCCCTAATGTGCAATGCACATTTTGAAATAAACTGTCTCGGAAAGAGTGCCATCCGTCCTTCTCTGAACCCCAAGTTTGCGGCACTGTGCAAATCAAGCAATGTGCTACCGCTGAATCTACTGTTTGGTGATGACTTATCAAAACGGGTCAGAGAGTTGGACGACGAGGCGAAAACGGTCGGCCTCATAAAAGCCCAACTGACTAGCAAAATTCCACTTCGGCGGCAGCACCCCTACAAGCGGTTCTCTGAAGCTGGTTCAGGCCAAGGACCAAGCCGGCGCAATTGCCAACCATGCGCAATTGGCGCACTCCAACATTCTTCCCCTCCAGAACTCGGGGGCAGAAGTATCCACCGACAACCATGGAGGTAGGTGGATCTGGTTCTTTTCAGAACATATCAAGTATGGGTCAGTTACAAGTTGGTGGGAGATTACACTTGTTTTTCAATGAATGGTGTCAGATAACATCAGATTCATTTATACTGCACAGTATACAAGGGTTACGAATAGAATTCCTTTTCAATTTGCATCCACCTACGCAGCATACACCAAGCCGGACATTGTTTTTTTCACAACAAGAGTCTTTGGATGTACAAACTGAAATTGAACCGTTATCTAAAAAGGGGTAATTGAGAAGTCGGTTCATCAATCTCATCAATTTGTGTCTAATATATTTCCTAGACAAAAGAAGGATGGTAGGTGTCGAATCATTTTTGATCTAACTCGACTTAACTCCTATGTGCAGTACAAACATTTCATAATGGAAACTTTTGTTACTGCTAAACAACTGGTTTCCAAAGGATGTTATATGGCATGCATAGACCTTAAAGATGCATACTATTCAGTCCCCATTCATTGCAATCACTGGAGATATTTGAAGTTTAGCTGGATGAGGCAACTATGGCAGTTTAAAGCATTGCCTAATGGGTTAACTCCTAGATAATTTACAAAATTGTTAAAACTGGTGTTGGGTCTACTCCGGGCTCAGAATCATATTGTAATAGCCCCTTTGGATGATGTCCTAATCATAGGCAAGACTCAGAAATCAGCTGAATTATCTGTTTCAGTTACCAAACTCATGTTTGAGAGGTTGTGATTTCTCATCCATCCAGTTAAATCTAAATTGATACCATCTAGAGTTATTGATTATTTGGGATTCACCATTAATTCAACTCACATGTCTGTGACTCTGTCTAGGGGCAAGAGATCAGATTTAATAGAAACTTGTAAGAATATCGTTGATGAGCAACAACCTTCTATTCGGCAGGTGGCTAGTATAATTGGCAAATTAGTGGCTGCTTTTCCAGCTGCACAGTTTGGGCCTTTACATTATCAAAATTTACAACGTGCAAAGGAGCAGGCACTCAAAAGATAGGCAGGTCATTTCAATAGACCCATGTGGTTACCAGCTGAAGCCATTGTTGAGTTACAGTGGTGGATAGTGAATATTTGGCATTGCTCCGGTAAAATTCTGATTGATCAACCTTCAGTTATTTTACAAACTGATGTTAGTGCTCTAGGATAGGGAGCTACTGATACCATCTCAAGCTGCGGTGGCAGATGGAATATGCATGGCATTAATTCTTCAATCACATGGTATTAACTATTTAGAGTTGTTGGGAGCACTCTATGGCGTATTGTACTAGTATGCATGACTTGTATGTTCAACTTCAGATTGACAACACTACAGCAGTAGCATACGTTAATTACATGGGTGGAATCAAGTCGGCATCATGTGATAAATTGGCTAACCTCATTTGGCACTGGTGTATTACAAGAAACATCTGGATTTCAGCTATTTACTTACCAGGTAGATTTAACATGGTGGCGGTCACCAGGTCACGAAAATTCAATGACAACACAGAATGGATGTTGAATCATGCAATATTTAATGATATTGTCGCTCGGTATGGCATACCAGATATTGATCTGTTTGCATCCAGACTAAATCACCAGCTACCATAGTATGTTTTATGGGAACCAGACCCAGGGACAGTAGCGATAGATGCATTCTTGCTACACTGGGGTGGAATATTTTTATATGCATTTCCCCCATTTTGCCTCATCAGTCGGTGCTTGCTTAAGATCGAGCAGGACTACGCCTCAGGCGTTTTGGTAGTTCCCGACTGGCCTACACAGCCATGGTTCCCACTCATTGTGAGACTAATAACACAGCCTTTTATGGCTGTCCCCAAATGCAGTAACCTGCTGGTTCACCCTGTGACTGGGGAGAACCATCCACTACATGACCGTATTAATCTACTGGTTTGCAGCTTCTGAGGAGATCCGTTCCTGGGGCTCGGACTATCAGGTCGTACAGTGGATGTGATTACTGCGGCCTGGAGGGATAGTACCAAAAAACAGCACATCTCTCATATCAAGAAATGGGAGGTGTTTGCTTACAGTCAAACATATCATGTCACACGGCAAGCACACCAGATGTGTTGGAATTTCTTTCCACACTATATTTTGATGAGTGACTGAGCTATAGTGCCATCAACAGTGCCAGGAGAGCCTTATCGTCCTACCTGTGGCAGGGATTGGAACAACACTCTGTTGGGTCTCACCCTTTAATATCCCGGTTCATGAAGGGTATTTTTAACTGTAATCCCCCCAGGCCCAGGTACACGGAGATCTGGGATGTGAGTGTGGTTCTCACGCTGCTTCGCCAATGGGCTTCAGCAACATCCCTGTCTTTGCCCAGACTCACTCTTAAAGTGGTCATGCTCATGGCGCTGGTTTCAGCGCAACATGTCCAGACGTCGCAGAAGCTGCGACTGGACAGGATGGTTTCATCTGTAAATAACATAACATTTTATGTTTATGATTTACTTAAGTAGAGCAGGCCAGGGACGTCAGGGCTCAAAGTTATTTATATGGCATACCCCATAGACCTTCGCCTATGTGTAGTTACGCACTTGCAGCAGTATATCAAGGTCACCAAGAGCCTCAGAGGCTCCGAATTAACGATATTCATCAGTCACAAAAAGCCTCATAAGAAGGTGTCGGTGCAGACCATCTCAAGGCTGAAACAGGTTCTGGCTTGTGCCGGAGTGGACACTGACGTTTTAAAATCTCACTCAACCAGGGCGGCATCAACGTCAGCAGCGAAGGCACTGGACGTCCCTCTCGACTAAATCCTCGCGGCCGCAGGATGGTCCAATGAACTGACATTTCAAAGGTTCTATAATAAATCTCTTGCCACACCGGGGGTATTTACCCACTCCATTTTAAATTCTGTTTTATAGCTTCCCCCTGGGAGAGAGGGGTTGCTATTGTTTTCTTTTTTGCTAATTAAAGCATCAACATGTTTAAGTCCGTATCATGTTTGAATGCATTATTTAGCATTACTCATCCTGTGTCAACCGAGGCAGTGTGTCGCATGGACTCGTATCCACGGTATGAAATCACAGAGCTTTGAAATCTTCACGGAATCACTCATGTGACTCCGAAGTAAAATAGTAAGATTAGACGAGAACTTACCAATTTGAAGTTTGATCTTTATTTTATGAGGAGTTACGATGAGCGATTACATGCCCTCTGCTTCCAATCCTCGTATCATAAAGGTCATCTGGTAGTTCTAGTCTTCTCTAACCTTACTTTGTCACTTCTATTACTTCACACCGCTGCTTTGAAGATTGATGTGCATGCAGACTGGCGGGCTTCTTCACGTAACCGCACAAAATAAAGATCAATTCAAACTGGTAAGTTCTCGTTTAACCTTACTATTATCTGCCACAGAAGGCAGTGGAGGCCAATTAACTGGGAGAGTTAGATATAGCTCTTTGGGCTAACAGAATCAAGGGGTATGGGGAGAAAGCAGGAACAGGGTACTGATTTTGGCAGATCAGCCATGATCATATTGAATAGCGGTGCTGGCTCGAAGGGCCGAATGGCCTACTGTACATATTTTCTATGTTTCTATGTTTTTAGTATATACTGAAGATAGACACAAAGTGTTGGGGCAACTCAGTGGGTCAGGGAGCATCTCTGGAGAAAAAGGAGTGACTTTTTGGGTTGAGACCCTTCTCCAGAATGAAGTCCAGTGTTGGTGCCCCACCCGAATTATCGCCCATCCTTTATCTCCAGAGATGCTGCCTGACCTGCTGAGTTACTCCAGCACTTTTTGTCTGTGTTCTCCAGAGATGCTGCCTGACACGCTGAGTTACTCCAGCAATTTGTGTCTATTTTATCTGCAGTTCCTTGTATGTCACTTGCTGGTGATGTTCAGTCCCCGTGAATAAAACTAAGTCCAACAGAGATTGGGGGGGTTGTTCATGTTTCACATGCCGTTCACCCTTGCAGAGCCAGTCACACGTTAATGGATCGTGCTACTTAGTATTCACTCAATGTAACTGCGTCTGTGCGTGTCTGTCTCTTGACCTCGATCACCACGCTGCCTGTTCCTTTCAGCATGGCGAGCTGATTGATGGACTGCTGCATTCTCTCCTGTCTGTTTGACTTGACAAAGAGAAGTGAAAGTAGCGCCTTTAAAAGGCAGACCAGGGGAGTTTTGTTGCGATACGATAATCAGCAAACGGTGCAAAAAAAAAAAAAAAAAAAAAAATTAAATGAGACCGACCGAGATCGGGAATGGGAGCATTTGATAGTGATTTTCAAACACGTTGCCGTTCATTATCTCTCACCGGTTCCAATGAAAGAGCAGAAAAATCAAAAGATTATTCATTAGGAGAGAGCTTTCTTCAAGGTTTCAGCGAGTCTTTTACCGAGTCTCTGCAAATGATTGTTAGCATTTTTTTTTCACCTTTATGTAATTGCTTTGGTATAAGTGCCCCATTACAACACAAATTGATGCTGCGTAGAACATACGGTAATTATTGTCAGGAATAATAATGAATTAATGCTTTTTTATGCTCACTTTCAGAGACTGGATGTCACCTGGAACGCAGAACATAAAACAGTACAGCACAGGTACCGGCCCTTTGTCCCACAATACCTGTGCTGAGCATGATCCCATAGAGGAGGAACAACTCCTCATATTTTGCTAGGGCAGCTTACAACCCAGCTGTATGAACGTTGATTTCTCTCATTTCAAGTAACCACTGTATTCCCACTCTCCTTCCCTCCCCCACACTAGTTGACCTACTAGCTCCACTGTTCACATCCATGTATCCCATTGTTATCATCTCTTCCCCACCAACAACGGGCCATTATGGGTTCCACTCTTCCTTGGTCATCTGTTGCCGGTCCTGATTTGTTCTGACCGTTTTCAATCTCCACTTCCCCTCTCCCCTTTTTTTCAGCCTGAAGAAGGGTTTCCGACCTAAAACGTCAACTGTTCCCTTTGCCAGAGATGCTGCTTGACCGCTGAGTTGCTCCAGCACTTTGTGTCCATCTTGGGTGTAAACCAGCATCTGCAGTTCCTTCCCACACATGATCCCAAGTTACACTAATCTCCTCTGCTTCCATGTGATCCATATCCCTCCAGTCCCTGCACATCCATGTGCCTATCTAAAAGCTTCTTAAAGACATCACTGCTGTATCTGCCTCCACCACACTCCTGGTAGCACGTTCCAGGCACCCACCACTCCCTGTGTACAACTCTAGCCACACAAATCTCCTCTTACCCTTGCCCCTCTCATCTTAAAGCTATGCACCCTAGCCCTTAACATTTTCATTGATTGAAAGATACAGCATGGGAACAGGCCATTCAGCCCATTGAGTCCATAAAAGTATAACTCTTTTTGAGTTTGCAAGAGAGAGTTTCATTTAGCTCTTAGGGCTGAGGGAATCAAAGGATATGGGGAAAAATCCAGAACGGGGATTATGGATGATCAGCCATGATCATATTGAATGGTGGTGCTGGTTCGAAGGGCCAGATGGCCTACTCCTGCACCTACTTTCTATGTTTCTATGTTTCTGAGTCCATAAATCAACCATAAATCACCCATTCACACTAGTTCTATGTTTTCCCACTTCATCATCCACTCTCTACACAGTAGGAGCAATTTACAGAAGGCAATTAACCTACAAACACGCACGTCTTTGGGACGTGGTAGGGAAAACGTCCATACTCCATACAGACAACTCAGAGATGTCAGGATCGACCCTGTGTCTCTGGCACTGTGAGGCAGCAGCTCGAATATTTGCACCACCTTATCCACATATAACAGCATTTCAAAGACACTTGGATGTTGTCATAGTACCTGCCTCAAATACGTGTGAACCAAATACTGTGGCTTCCATGTACTCACCACCCTCTGAGTGAGAAAGTTGCCTCTCGGGTTCGTAATAAATCTATCTCTCTCACCTTAAACCTATGTTGACATGTCCTATCCTTCGTTAAAGTAAGAAGGGTTAGGGTAAAAAGAGTAAAGGATAAAAGGAAGGCAGGCTGGAATAACTTAGCGGGTCAGTCAGCATCTCTGGAGAAAATCGAAAGGAGATATTTCGGGTTGGGACTGATTGTAGGGGCAGGGGACTGGATGCAAGAAAAAAGGCCAGCAACAGATGACCTCGGGCAACAAGGTTTCCTGATAGGCTGATTGTTGGCTAGGGAGGGTGTGATTAAGGTTCTGAGAGAAATGGGCCCAATGCAGGCAAATGTGTCTAGCTTAGATGGGGCATCTTGATTGGCATGGACAAGTAGGGCTGAAGGGTCTGTTTCTACGATGATTCTGTACGAATCTACGATTCACTGTAAGAGGCAATGGGGGGGATGTTTGTTGCTAAGCCTGGTGCCCTATTCATCATACTACCCATTTCATAAGTTCATAAGCCATTCGGCCCATCCAGTCTAATCCGCCATTCAATCGTAGGTGATCTAACTTTGCTTCTCAACCTTATTCTCTTCTTCCCATAACCTTTTAAATGCCCAATGGCGACCTCCACAGCCTTCTGTGGCAACGAATTCCGTATATTCTCCACCCTCTGGCTAAAGAAATTCCCCCTCATCTCTCTTATAAAGACACATTCTTTTATTCTGAGGATGTGCTGTGTGCTCCAAGACTCTCCCACTAGGGGGGTGGTACGGTGGGGCAGTGGCAGAGTTGCTGCCTTGCAACGCCAGGGACCCTGGGTTCGATCCTGACTACAGGCGCTATCATTGCGGAATTTGTATGTTCTCTCTGTGACCGCGTGGGTTTCCCCCGAGTGCTCAGGTTCCCTCCCACACAACAAAGACGTGCAGGTTTGGAGGTTAATTGGCTTTGGTAAAATTGTAAATTGTCCGTAGTGTGTAGGATAGTGCTGGTGGACGGGGCGATCACTGGACTCGGTGGACACGCTGTATGTCTAAATTCTAAAGACTAAAGTAGTGGCAACATCCTCTGCATGCATGTGTCCACCATTGCACTTTGCTTGCAGTGAATACCATCTACAACATGCACTGCAGTTACCCTTGGCGTAATGCACTCTCCATCTAATTAATAAGCCCTCCATTTTAACTGAATGTGCTTTTTAAAGTGCTTCTCAGGCAGTGAATGGTTTTGTAGTGTAGCAGCTGTTACACAAGTGACAAAAGCAGAACAAATCCGAAGCCTCTAATCACCGCACAATCCCTCGACCCTCAGTCGACAGTCAAGTGAGGAGAGGTGCCGTCAACAATGCTATTGAGTGGCGCTTGTTCACCAATAACCCACTCACCGATGAGCTGTTTGTGTCGTGCCAAGACAACTCTGCTCCAGACTTCATGATTTTGGCCAAAACATGGACTTAAAGGTGGCGTCACAAGGGTGGTCAAAAAGGCGTTTGGCAGATTGGCCTTCATAAGTCCTAAGTTAGAGTATTGAGTACAGAGGTTGGGAGGTCATGTTGCACTTATTTAAGACGTTGGTGAGGTTGCATTCAGTGTATTGTGTGCAGTACTGGGCACCATGTTATATACGATAGATGTTGTCAAACTGGAATAGGTGCAGAGAAGGTTTGCGAGGATGTGGCCAGGACTCCAGGGCCAGAGCTACAGGGAGAGGTTAAGCAGGTTAAAACTCTATTTCATGGAGCGTAGGAGGATGAAGGGTGATCTTATAGAGGTGTATAAAGTCACGGGAGGAATAGATCGGGTAGACACATCTAGTCTCTTGCTCAGAGGAGGGGAATCGAGAACCAGAGGACATAGGTTTAAGGTGAAGGGGAAATGATTTAATAAGAATCTGTTAGGGTAACTTTTTCACACAAAGGGTGGCGAGTGTATGGAAAGAGCTGCCAGAGGAGGTAGTTGAGGTAGGAACTATCACAATGTTTTAAAAACAATTAGAAAGGTACATCGATAGGACAGGTTTAGAGGGATATGGGCCAAATGCTGGCAGATGGGACTAGTGTAGATGGGACATGTTGGTTGGCATGGGGAAGTTGGGCCGAAGGGCCTGTTTCCACGCTGTATGACTGACTGTGTCTTCACAGGCTGATTAACTGAATTTCATCAGAACATAGAAGGTACTTTTGTACAGCACAAGAATAGGCCCTTCAGCCCTCAAAGCCTGCCAACCCTGATGTCAAGGCCAACTGTCTGAAGAAGGGTCTTGCCCCAAAACGTCTCCTATCCATTTTTTCCAGAGATGCAGCCTGACCTCAGTGTTTGCGAGCGGTGCCCGATCCAGGTGAGCTCCAGTCTGCTGCAGGGGATCCAGCTGTTGCCTCCATCCGGAATCATCCAGCGAGCATCATCCCTCTCATCGCCCGGCCACCTTCAGCCTTTGTGCCCCGGGGGTACCTCCCACAGCCGACCTTGAGGGCGTGGAGGGCAAGACCTGGGTTCACTCTCTTACCAGTCCTTGCTCTCGCGTCCGCCATCAATGGCTCCTTCCGTCCTCTCCAGTTCTCCAATCCCTGGGGGACAAACAGCAGCCGGCTCGGTGGCACCCTCTACGGGCTGCGGCCCACCAGGACCACTGTAGTATCTGTGCAGAAAGGAACTGCAGATGCTGGTTTACACCGTAGATAGACGCAAAACTCAGCGGGCCAGGCAGCATCTCTGGAGAAAAGGAATAGGTGATGTTTCGAATCGAGACCCTTCTTCAGACCCGGTTCTGCATGGTTTCATGTTCGGAGACCTTCAAATATTATTTTGTATAGACATTTCACACATCAAGAGAGACTCAAAAGTGTTTAATTGTCATTCCAAGTAAAAATGGAACAATGAAATTCTTCAATTAAGGGGGTGGTGGAATAGCAGTATAACAGGCCAGTAAATGTCCCTTTTGCTGTATCTAATGTTTGACTTGCATTTATATGTTGTATATCTAATCTGTATGGATAGCATGCAAAATAAAGCTTTTCACTGTACTAACACACCTAAACTTAAAAACAGTACTCACAGATATAACAAACAAATTATTATTGCAAATTATTATGTGGGTTTCCTCCTACATTCAAAAGATGCACAAGTTGGTAGGTTACTTGCCTGCAGTAAACTGTCTCTAGTGTGTAGGATAGAACTAGTGTACAGGGTGATGTGGACTAGGTGGGCCGAAGGGCCTGTTTCTGCGCTGTGACTAAACCAAACAAAACTAAACGAAACTAAACTAAATTAAACTAAACCAAATGAAGCTAACCAGATCCTACTTCTCACATTTATCTTAGGAGATTCCTTATCTTAAAATGAGGTGATTGAATAGAATGCTGTGCTTTAACAAAGATCTACAAAGAGGTTTGGTGTCCTATTTACACTTCTCTCTCTCTCTCCCTCTCTCTCTCTCTCGCTCTGTCTCTCTCTCACACGCGCACATGCGTGCATGCATCAGGGGAGAGTAATCAGGAAGCATCTGTCCTCTCTCTTCTGCCTTTCTCAGAAATGTCCTGTACTCTCTCGGCTTGTATCAGTTGGTGATCTCTCTTTTAATAAACTGACATGTATTATACTCCCGAGCGTCTCGCAAGCTATGAATAATGAAACAAACGTTGCTGTGAGACAGCTTTGGAACTCAACTCAACAGCAGAAGCAGAAAAAGAAAGGGGAAGTAATTTGCACAGCTTAACAGTGTTGGCAGGAAACTACTTTAAGAGATGCAGCATGTGATCAACTTCACTGTGTAGGAAGGAACGGCAGATGCTGGTTTACACCGAAGATAGACAAAAAATGCAAGAATAACTCAGCAGGCCAGGCAACATCTCTGGAGAAAAGGAATAGGGTCGAGACTCTTCGCCAAAAACCAGAATGAAACCCCATTTTATTTTTTTCGCCAGACATGGATGAACATTTTTGGGCGTTCGTCCACGTGGTCTTTAATTTTTTTATTGCCAATAATGTGTCTCCCTGACCTAATCGATACCTAAAGCAGGGTTGTTTGTAAATTCACTTTTTTTTGCTATTCAGACTGAAGAGGGATTTCGACCCAAAATGTCATTATTCCTTTTTCTCCAGAAATGCTGCCTGACCCACTGAGTTACTCCAGCAATTTGTGTCTATCTTTGGTCATCATCATCACTGTCTTGCCACTCAAGGTTGGTCTTTGGAAAGCGGAAATTCCAGCAGCTTGCTCTGTTACCAAAGCAGTTATTCCATCAGAAACAGAAGTCACCCATTGTCCATCGACAGTCATGGCCCATCGAACCCTTAACTATTTAGTACGCTTCCCAAAGGAAAATCCAACCAGTATCCATCCTCAAAGCTCCGAATCCATCCTCAAAAATTCACAATATCCACAGCCCTTCAGGAGTTCTAAATCCCTGCATCTTCTTCTCTGGAACTCTGGAGGCTGAGGAGAGACCTGAGAAATATACACAATTATGAGAGTATACGGACACTGTATCATCATATGTCAGCTTTTGCGAGGACAGTTGCATTCCAACTGAGACCTGGACATGGTTCAACAACAACAAGCCCTGGTTCACTGCTGAACTCAGACAGCTCCGACGGTCTAAAGAGGAGGCCTACAGGAGCGGGGATGCAGACCTCTACAGGCAGGCCAAGTACAAGCTGAGAAGAGGAATCAGAGCTGCCAAGGAAAGGTACTCTGAGAAGTTGAGGAGCAAGTTCTCAGCTAGTGACTCTTCTTCAGTTTGGAAGGGCTTGCAAGAAATTACCAGCTACAAGAGGAAAGCCCCCCGCTCTTTGGACAATCGTCAGCTGACCAATGACCTGAATGTGTTTTACTGCAGGTTTGAAAATCAGAAATGCAACCCTGGTACCCCTCCCCCCCTCTCCACAACCAATACAGCCAGACCCCAGTCTGCAAAGAATGGACCCTGCACCCTCTCCTTCCCATTCACCACTGCACTCCTACTCACAGCCTGACCTCAGTCTGCAATGACTGGGCCCTTCTACACCCACCTCCCTCCAATCATCACTTCACAACCAATTACCCACACCCTCCTTGCTGAACAATATCACTTCATCAACAATAAAAATAGAGGAGGTGGAGAGGCTTTACAGAAGACAGAAGAGCCGGAAATCTCCAGCTCTACTCTCAAGCTCTGTGCCAAATAACTGGCACCGGTCTATACACACATTTTTAACAAGTACTGTCCCTGCCTGCTTCAAAGTCTCCGCTATTGGCCCTGTACCCAAAAAGGCAAGGATTACTTGTCTTAATGACTACAGGCCTGTCACACTGACCCTCTGTAGTCATGAAGACATTTGAAAGGCTTGTGCGGGCCAAGCTGAAAAATATCACGATCCCCCTGCTGGACCCTCCGCAGTTTGCATATCGGGCCAATAGATCTGTGGATGACGCAGTCAACCTGGGCCTGCACTTCATCCTACAGCACCTAGACCACCAGGGGACCTATGCAAGGATCCCGTTTGTTGATTTTAGCTCTGCATTCAACACCATTGTACCAGAGCTGCTACACTCCAAACTTTCTGAGTTGACTGTGCCTGAACCCCTCTGTTGGTGGATCACCTGCTGCCTGACAGACAGGAAGCAGCATGTAGGTCTGGGAAAGCACATCTGGGACCCGCAAACACTCAGCATAGGAGCACCGCAAGGCTGCGTACTCTCTCCTCTCCTCGACTCTATCTACACCAACGACTGCACCTCCACAGACACCTCTGTCAAGCTTCTCAAGTTTGTGGAGGACACAACCCTGATTGGACTGATCCAGGATGGGGAGGAATCTGCCTACAGACAGGAAGTGTCACAGCTGGCGTCCTGGTGCCGTGGCAACAACCTAGAGCTCAATGCTAGTGAAAGGAGCAGAATTAGGCCATTCGGCCCATCAGTACTCCACCGTTCAATCATGATATTAACTATCTTTCCCTCAACCTCAATTTATTTATTCACGTGTGTATTTACGTATCTAATGGTATATGGACACACTGATCTGTTTTGTAGTCAATGCCTACTATGTTCTGTTGTGCTAAGCAAAGAAACAATTTAATTGTCCTGTCAGGGACACATGACAATAAACTCTTTTGACTTTGAACCCCATTCTCCTGCCTTCTCCCCATAATCCCTGACACCCTTACTAATCAATAATCTGTCAATTTCCGCCTTCTAAATATCTATTGACTAGGAATCCACAGTCGTCTGTGGCAATGAATTCCACACATTCACCACCTCTGACTAAAGACATTCCTCCTCATCTCCATTTATTCTGAGGCTATTGACTCTGGTCCTAGACTCTCCCACTCGTGGAAACATCCTCTCCACATTCACTGGCCAGTATTACCACATCTCTTAATCAATGGCAGCTGATCCACCCCAGCAGTCACAGCAGCTAGGAAACCCCTCTATGAGAACAACCTGCTAACTCTTCAACAGACCCCCAGTTTGCATGGATTGCGAGCAGCATTGTAGAATGACGCAGAACAAACCATTCAGCCCCTGATGCCTGGGCTGTTTTTGGTATGGTCTGGATATTTCAACAAAGTCTTTTTATTTTGCTTTGAAGATTTTGCTGAAGCATTATCTGCAAATTACTTTGAAGCCAACAGAAATCAGGCCTACATCCAAGGATTTCAGGAGTAGACTGTGAATAGGCAATGAATGAGAATGCAAGGCTATTTATAATGGCATTGTGTAAACTGTAACCACTGCATCTCCTCCAAATGCAGGGGGGCGGGAGAGAGAGGGGGGGAGGGAGGAAAAGGAAGGGAGAGAAGGGAAAAGGAAGAGAGAGAGAGAGAAAGAGAAAGATAGAAGGGAAAATGGAGAGAGAGAGAAAGAGAAAGAGAAAGAAAGGGATATAAAGGAAGAGAGAGAAAGAGAAAAAGAGGGGAAAGGACTGGAGAGAGAGAAAGGGAGACACAGAAAGGGAGAGAGAGAAAGGGAGAAACGGAGAGAAAGGGGGACACAGAAAGGGAGAAAGAGAGGGAGAGAGAGAGAGAGATAAAATAGAGAGAGAGAGAGAGAGAGAGAGAGAGAGAGAGAGAGAGAGAAACATAGAGAAAGAGATAGAGAGAAGGGAAAAGGAAGGGAGAGAGAGAGAAAGAGAGAAAGGGAGACACAGAAAGGGAGAGAGAAAGAAAGGGAGAGAGAGAAAGGGAAGAGGGAAAGAGGAAGAAAGAGTGAGGAATAAAGAGAGATGGACGCACACACACGCACACACACACACGCACGCACGCACACACGCACACACGCACGCACACACGCATGCATGTTCACAAACAAACACACACGCACATTTCAAATAGTGGGAGAGTCTAGGACCAGAGGGCACAGCCTCAACATAAAAGGATGTACCTTTAGAATGGAGATAAAGAGGAATTTATTTCGCCACAAGGTGGTGAATCTGTGGAATTCATTGTCACAGGAAGTCATTGGGTAATATTAAGGCAGAGATTGACATGTTCTTGATTAGGAAGGGTGTCAAAGGTTACGTAAACTGGAGAAACAGCGCCTCATATTCTGCTTGGGTAGCTTACAACCCAACAGTGTGAACAAATTTAGTTTTGTAACCTACAAAATCTTCCCCCTGTCCCCACCTGGAATCACACACATTTGTGCCCTCCTTCCCTGTCCCCTTCCACCTACATTGACATATTCCTTCTTCTCGCTTCACAATTCTCACAAGGATAGACACAAAAAGCTGGAGTAACTCAGAGGGACTGGCAGCATCTCAGGAGAGAAGGAATGGGTGACGTTTTGGGGCAAAACCAGCATCTACAGTTCCCCCTTTTACAATTCACACCTCTTCTTTCTCACACCTTTAGTCTTTTCATCTCAGGTTTATGTCCAATTATCTACCTGTCAAATCCCTCTCTCACCTGTATCCACCTATCACTCGCCAGACTTTGTCCTGTCCCCACCTCTCTTGCAGCTTTTTAGCCCCCCCCTCCCCCCACCACAATCAGTCTAAAGAAGGGTCCTGACCCAAAGTGTCACCTATCCATGTCCGCCAGAGATGCGGACTGACCCCTTGAGTTACTCCAGCACTTTGTGTCTTTTTTTGAAAATGAGCATCTGCACTTCCCTGTGTCTCGCTAAACTATTAGAGCAGGAATCGAAGCTGCAACGGGCAAATCATTCGCTGAAAATGTCCACCCAGGATTAGTTTAGTTTTGTTTATTGTCAGGTGTACCGAGGTACGCTGTAAAGCTTTTTTCGTTGCGTGCTAGCCAGTCAGCAGGAAGACAATGCATGATTGCAATCGAGCCGTCCGCAGTGTACAGATACATGATACAGACAAGCTATTGGTGAGTGAGTCATTCCCTTGACCAAAATAATCCCGTCTTTGTTCTTTTGCTTATTTTGTTACTAAATTTTAGCAGAGAGATGAATAAAGGCCTGTTTTGGCCTCAGTCCAGTTAGGAACTGAACTTGGCTTGGATCAGTTCTGGGCTGGTACTAATCTCTACTTCAATTGGTCTGATCCCGCTATTCGCCCTCCTGCATCTAAATCACCTGGTGTCATTGGTTGGCACACTTTGCATTTAAAACAGTTTGGCGCAGCCTGCTTCATTAGTATGCATTGCTGTCTGCATTTTATTTTCTCTGTTTTGTTACCAGGACTTGAAGTGTTAGCAAGAATCAATGAATAAAAACTCAGTAAAAAGGCCATTGAAGGTCTACTTAGAATGTCAGATTATTTTACCGTAGATAAAATTCTGCGCCAGCGACAAATGTCAATCATGCAGATGGTGAATGCTTAGTGTGTATGAAGGAACTGCAGATGCTGATTTAAACCGAAGATAGACACCAAATGCTGGAGTAACTCAGCGGGACAGGCAGCATCTCTGGAGTGAAGGAATGGGTGACGTTCTTCAGACCTGAGGAAGAGTCTCGACCCGAAACGTCACCCATTCCTTCGATAGATGCTGAGCAGCTCGCTGAGTTACTCCAGCACTTTGTGTCTTTCTTCGGTTTAAATCAGCATCTGCAGTTCCTTCATACGCACTAAGCATTCACCATCTGCATGATTGACATTTATCGCTGGCGCAGAATTTTATCTACGGGGAAATAATCTGACATTCTAAGTAGACCTTCAATGGCCTTTTTACTGAGTTTTTATTCATTGATTCTTGCTAACACTTCAAGTCCTGGTAACAAAACAGAGAAAATAAAATGTCTTTCTTGGTGAATGCTTAGAATCTTTTTCCCAGAGTGGAGGAATCAAAAACCAGAGGACATATGTTTATGGTGAGAGGGGAAAGATTTAATAAGAATCTGAGGGGCGACATTTTCACTAGTAAGAAGTATGTGACGAGCTGCCAGAGAAGGTCGTTGGGGCAAGAACCATCACAGCATTTAAAAGGCATTTGGACAGGTATGTGGGTAGGAAAGATAGTGTCGTACAGCATGGAAACAGTTCCTTTGGCCCAACTTACCCACACCGACCCAACATCCCCCATCTACACTAGTCCCACCTGCCTGCGTTTGGGCCATATCCTGCTAAACCGATCCTATCCATGCACCTGCCTAAATATTTCTTAAATGTTGCAATTGTACCTGCCTCAACTACATCTGACAGCTCATTCCATACATCCACCACCCTTTGTGTACAAAGGTTACTCCTCCGGTTCTTAATACATCTTTCCCCCCTCGCCTTAAACCCATGTCCTCCGGGCAAAAAATCAGTGCATTTACCCGATCTATTCCTCTCATGATTTTGTACATCAGATCACTCCTCATCCTTCCGCTCCGCAAGGAATAAAGTCCCAGCCTGCACAACCTCTCCGTATATCCCAGGATCTCGAGTCCTGGCAACATCTGGTAAATTTTCTCCACATTCGTTCCAGCTTGACAACATCTTTCCAATAACATGATGACCAAAACAGAACACAATACTCTATATGTGGACTAACCAATATCTTATATTACTGTAACATGACCTCCCAACTTCAATATTCAATATGTGTAGGAAAGAACCACAGATGCTGGTTTAAATCAAAGGTAGACACAAAATGCTAGAGTAACTCAACAGGACAGGCAGCATACTCAGTACTCTAACTGATGAAGGCCAATGCGCCAAAAGCCTTTTTGACCACCCTATCTACCTGTGATGCAAATTTTATGGAACTATGTACCTGCACTCCTAGATCCCTCTGCTCTACAACTCATTGGGGACAAATAAAACTCGCTTTGATGGGGTATCGTGTTTGCTTGGGCAGATTTGACCAAAGGGCAGTTTTCTGTGCTGTATGACTCTATGATTCTGCAAACAGGGCAGCACAGTGGTGCAGTGGTAGAGTTGCAGCCTTACAGCACCAGAGACCTGGGTTCGATCCTGACACTGAATGCCGTCTGTACCAAGTTTGTACGTTCTCCTCGTGACCGTGCAGATTTTTTCCGGGTGCTCCCGTTTTCTTTCCCACTCAAAAGACATACAGGTTTGCAGGCTAATTGGCTTTGGTCAAATTGTAAATTGTTGCTAGAGTGTGTAGGATAGTGTTGGTGCGCGAGGATCGCTGGTCGGCGCGGACTCGGTGGGCCACAGGGCAAAGGGCCTGTTTCCACGCTGTAGCTCTAAACTAAACTAAGTAAGAATATCATTGGTACACAAAAGGCTGGAGAAACTCAGCGGGCGCAGCAGCATCTAAGGAGCAAAGGAGATAGGCGACGTTTCGGGTCGAGACCCTTCTAATAAGAAACATTTAGACAGAATATCATTGTTCCGTTTCGGGAAATATGACAATAAAACACTCTTGACTAGGGGGTGTTGGAGTGTTTTTCTGGATGTGTTGTTCACAGTTTGACTGACAACGTGGTAGAGAATAGATTATTTAAAGTTTTACACAAAATGCTGGGGTAACTCAGCATCTCCGGATAGAAGGAACGGGTGACGTTTCAGTTTGAGACCCTTCTTCAGACTCTCATATTTAAAGATTTGGTGTGGGTGTGCTGTTATCATCAATTAAGTTCCACTTTATAGAAACTAAATGTCCATGAGATAATTTAAATAATTGAAAATACCCAACGAATGCTGATAAATCACCCGAAACCTCCCCGAATGGAACAAGAAATGAAACTGCACTTGGTACGCCTGCTCACGACCGGCCAATCGCTGACGACGCATTTCAGTTCATAAAACATATGAAAATATAAACAAAACCCATAAACTAAACTCAAATCTGGGATTCTATTATCTGAAAGCATTTTAGAGGGAGAGAAAGCACAATGAAAGAAAACAAGAAATATTTGTTAGACCAGGATGTTTATGCGTACAGGGTTACACAAAATGCTGGAGAAACTCAGCGGGTGCAGCAGCATCTAAGGAGCGAAGGAGATAGGCGACGTTTCGGGTCGAGACCCTTCTACAGTGTGTTTAAGGACACTACAGTGGTGCAGCGGTAGAGTTGCTGCCCTACAGTGTCTTGGGTGCTGTCTGTACGGAGTTTGTACCTGCTCCCTCTGACCGCATGGGTTTTCTCAGGGTGTTCCGGCGGTTTCCCCCCACATTCCACAGACAAACAAGTTTTTAGATTAATTTGCTTGAGTAAAAATTGTAAATTATCCCCAGTGTGTAGGATCGCGCCTGTATATGGGGAGATCACTGGTTGGTGCAGACTCGATGGGCCGAAGGGTCTGTTTCCGTGCTTTCGCTAAAGTAAAGTAAAGGTTTGTGGATTAATTGGCTTCTATAAACTGCCCCTAGCGTTTAGGATAGAACAAGTGTATGGGTGACCGCTGGTCAGTATGGACTCGGTGGGATGAAGGGCCTGTTTCAATGCTGTATCTCTAAAATAAACTGAAGTACATTAATTTTCTATGCATCTATCACATATCCCCTCAACCTCTGATGTTCCATAGGAAGCAATCCTAGTCAATCCACTCTCTAACTGCAATTGAAACCCTCCAACCCAAGCATGGGATCGACACAAATAGCTGGAGTAACTCAGCGGGACAGGCAGCATCTCTGAAGAGAAGGAATGGGTGATGTTTTGGGTCGAGACGTTTCTTCAGACCCGAAACGGCACCCATTCCTTCTCTCCAGAGATGCTGCCTGTCCCGCTGAGTTACTCCAGCTATCTGTGTCTATCTTCGGTTTAAACCAGCATCTGCAGTTGCTTTTACACATAATTCAAGCAGGTACCTGGATAGGAAAGGTGTGAATCAGGCATATGTAGATGCACATCACAGTCAGTGTGGAGGTGGGAGCCTGTGTCCGTGCAGTACATTTGAACGATTCTATAAACACAAATGTGGTTCGATACACTTCAGAAAGCTCGACTTCCTGAAGGTCTGAGTTTCGAAAGCGAAACTTCAAGCTGTCCATTTCCCCTCTCAAGGGCCAAATCCTGGTGACTCACCAAGCCACTCACATGCCTTCCTGTTCTATAAATCTGGGCTACTCAGAAATGACATTACACAGAAAAACTTCTGAAAATGATAGTGTCAAATAATTCATGCATATAGCATATAGTGTGGTCAAAAAGGCTTCCGGCGCATTGGCCTTCATCAGTCAGAGCATTGAGTACAGAAGATAGACACAAAATGCTGGAGTAACTCAGTGGGTCAGGCAGCATCTCTGGAGAATAGGAAGAGGTGATGTTTTGTGTCGAGATCATTTTTCAGATCTGACCCAACTCGACCGGAAACATCACCTATTCCTAATCTCCAGAGATGCTGCCTGACCCACTGAGTTACTCCAACATTTTGTGTCTATCTGCGGTGTAAATCAGCATCTGCAGTTCATTCCGACATATATTGAGTACAGAAGTTGGGAGGTCAAGTTATATATAAGAGATTGCCGAGGCCACATTTAGAGCATTGTGTTCAGTGTTGGGCACCATGTTATAGAAAATATGTTGACAAGCTGGAAAGGCTGCAGAGAGGATTTATGAGGGTGTTGCCAAGACTCGAGGGCCTGAGCTGCAGGGAGAATATAAATATAAATATATAAATATAACAATTACAGCACGGAAACAGGCCCTCTCGGCCCTTCCAGTCCGTGCCGACCATTTGTTTTCCCCTAGTCCCATCTACCTGCACTCAGACCATACCCCTCCATTCCCTTCACGTCCATATACCTATCCACTTTACTCTTAAATGTTAAAATCGATCCTGCCTCCACCACTTCTGCTGGAAGCTCATTCCACACAGCCACCACCCTCTGAGTAAAGAAGTTCCCCCTCACGTTACCCCTAAACTTCTGTCCCTTAATTCTCATGTCATGCCCTCTTGTTTGAATCTTCCCTACCCTCAATGGGAAAAACGTATCCACGTCAACTCTGTCTATCCCTACTCCTATATTCAATGCTCTGTTTTATAAAGGCCAGCACACCAAAGGCTTTCTTTACCACCCTATCTACATGCGATTCCACCTTCAGGGAACTATGCACAGTTATTCCTAGATCCCTCTGTTCCACAGCATTCCTCAATTCCCTACCATTTACCATGTACTTCCTGTTTTGATTTGTCCTGCCAAGATGTTGCACTTCACACTTAACAGCATTAAACTCCATCTGCCATCTTTCAGCCCACTTTTCCAAATGGCCCAAATCTCTCTGTAGACTTTGAAAATCTACTTCATTATCCACAACACCACCTATCTTAGTATCATCTGCATACTTACTTATCCAATTTTCCACCCCATCATCCAGATCATTGATGTACATGACAAACAACAGTGGACCCAACACAGATCCCTGAGGCACCCCACTGGTCACCGGCTTCCAACCTGACAAACAGCCATCCACCATTACTCTCTGACATCTCCCATTCAGCCACTGTTGAATCCATCTTGCTACTCCGCCATTAACACCCAAAGATTGAACCTTCTTAACCAACCTTCCATGGGGAACCTTGTCAAAGGCCTTACTGAAATCCATGTAGACAACATCTACTGCTTTACCCTCATCAATTTCCCTAGTTATCGCTTCAAAAAATTCAAGAAGGTTTGTCAAACATGACCTTCCAGGCGCAAATCCATGTTGACTGTTCCTGATCAGACCCTGTTTATCCAGATGCTTATATATATTATCTCTAAGTATCCTTTCCATTAATTTGCCCACCACTGACGTCAAACTAATAGGTCTATAATTGCTAGGTGTATTCTTTGAACCCTTTTTAAAACAATGGAACAACATGCGCAGTACGCCAATCCTCCGGCACTATTCCCGTTTCTAATGACATTTGAAATATTTCTGTCATAGCTCCTGCTATTTCTACACTAACTTCCCTCAATGTCCTAGGGAATATCCTGTCAGGACCTGGAGACTTATCCACTTTTATATTTTTCATAAGTGTCAGTACTTCCTCCTCTTTGAATCTCATAGTTTCCATAGCTACTCTACTTTTTCCCCTTAACTCAGAGAGTTCAATATCCTTCTCCTTGGTGAATACCGAAGAAAATAAATTGTTCAATATCTCCCCCATCTCTTTTGGCTCTGCAGATAGCTGTCCATTCTGGTTCTCTAATGGTCCAATTTTATCCCTCGTTATCCTTTTGCTATTAATATAGCTGTAGAAACCCTTTGGGTTTACTTTCACCTTTCTTGCCAAAGCAACCTCATATCTTCTTTTAGCCTTCCTAATTTCTTTCTTAAGATTCTTTTTACATTCTTTATACTCCTCTAGCACCTGATTTACTCCATGCCTCCTATAATTATTGTAGATATCTCTCTTTTTTTGAAACAAGTGTCCAATTTCCCTTGAAAACCATGGCTCTTTCCAATTTTTACTCTTTCCTTTCAACCTAACAGGGACATAAAGATTCTGTACTCTTATAATTTCCCCTTTAAATGTCCTCCATTTCTCTTCTACAACCTTCCCATGAAACAAAGTGTCCCAATTCACTCCTTTAAAATCCTTACGCATTCCCTCAAAGTTAGCCTTTCTCCAATCAAAAATCTCCACCCTAGGTCCAGTTCTGACTCTCTCCATAATTATATTGAAACTAATGGTATTGTGATCACTGGTCCCGAAGTGCTCACCAACGCATACCTCCGTCACCTGACCTGCCTCATTTCCTAACAGGAGGTCCAGCACTGCCCCTTCTCTGGTCGATACCTCTATGTACTGCTGCAAAAAACTATCCTGCACACATTTAACAAACTCCAAACCATCCAGCCCATTTACAGAATGTGTTTCCCAGTCTATTTTTGGAAAATTGAAATCTCCCACAATCACTACCTTGTGCTTACTACTAATATCTACATATTTGCTCTTCCAATTCTCGCTCCCCATTTGGCGGTCTATAGTACACCCCTAAAAGTGTTGCTACACCGTTCCCACTCCTCAGTTCCACCCAAATAGCCTCCCTAGACGAGCCCTCTAATCTATCCTGCCAAAGCACTGCTGTAATATCTTCTCTGACAAGCAATGCAACACCTCCCCCTCTGGACCCTCCAATTCTATCACACCTGAAGCAACGAAATCCTGGAATATTTAGTTTCCAATCACAGCCCTCCTGCAACCATGTTTCACTGATTGCCACAACATCATATTTCCAGGTGTCAATCCAGGCTCTAAGTTCATCCACCTTACTTACAATGCTCCTAGCATTAAAATATACACATTTTAGAAACCCACCATCCCTTATTCTCTGTCTGTTATCTTTTTCATCTTTCTTGCCTACATTTTGGGTCCGAGTGCTTCCCTTCTCTGCCTCTTGCCCCACACCCTGACCCCTAGCCCCCTCTACCCGAGTCCCTCCCCCCAGCCTTTCTAGTTTAAAGTCTCCCCAGTAGCCTTTGCAAATCTCCCTGACAGGATATTGGTCCCCCTCGGGTTCAAGTGCAACCCGTCCTTTGTGTACAGATCATGCCTTCCCCAAAAGAGGTCCCAGTGATCAAGAAACTTGAATCCCTGCCCACTGCACCAGTCCCTCAGCCACGCATTTATCCTCCACCTCATTTTATTCCTACTCTCACTGTCACGCGGCACAGGCAATAATCCTGAAATCGTTACCCTTTTGGTCCTTCTCCTTAACTTTCCCCCCAGAGAGTGTACAAACTCCATGCAGACAGCACCCGTAGTCTGGATCGAACCTGTCCTGTGGCAGCAACTCTACGGCCGAGTCACTGTGCCACCCGCTGCTGAACAATTGGCTCAGATTGGACATAGGTTTAAAGTGAGGGGGGAGAGATTTAACAGGAATCTGAGGGGTACCCTTTTTACACAAAAGATGTACTGTATATGGAACAAGCTGCAAGGGGAGATACAGTAGTTGAGGCAGGTGCTGTCATAACGGTTTAAGAGACATTTGGACAAGTACATGGATAGGATATGTTTAGAAGGTTATGGGCCAAGTGCAGGCAGGTGGGACTAGTGTAGATGGGACATGTTGGTCAAGTTGGACCAAAGGGCCTGACCACGCTGTTTGACTCATGACTCCATCTGGGTGAGTAAAAGGTAATTTCACAAGATACGTGAAAATGACCAAATCTCCCTACTTCCGTCTCAAGTAGGACAGACCAGGTCAGCTCAGCAGATTCACTTCCCCGAAGTCAGTGAACTAGACGTTTTAAGAAAAAAAACTGAAATCCAAAAGTTTTATGGTCACCATTTTAATTCCAGTCATCAACTGAATTTCAATTGTTCAGCTGCAGTGGGATTTGAACCCATGTCTCTGAATCATGAGTCCAAGCCTCTGTATTACTAATTGACCACCGTACAATCGAACCAAAGACAGAATACCCAGGAGCGAAGAATCAGCAAGTGAATTTAAACCAAAGGCGACCTACCCAAAGTATGTGGATGTAGGTCGCCTTTGGTTTAAAAACGTGGGGTGAACCCGGCTCGGGGAAACCCGGCTGCGGGGACCGCGGGAAAGACACAAGCTGCGGGATGAACCCGGCTCGGGGAACCCGGCCGCGGGGACGGTGTGGAAGACACGGCTGCGGACCGCAGAAGTGCGGATAGCCCGCGGCATTTTTCAGACTTCGGCGGCCCAGAGTGGTTCAATGGAGTCTGAAAGGCCTGGGCAGGCCAGGAGGGTTCCCCTCCAACATGGGTATGTCCTCGGACGTTTTTTACCCATGCAGAGCATGGATAAGTGTCAGTAGAGCGCTCATCCCACTAATGCTCCATCCTGATGTGGTCCATGGAATGGCATATCAGCAGCAGTATACCGCCAGCGGATAAGCCCGGAGACTCGGCAAGGTCCAGGCCTGGAATGTACCGCCGGCGGATAGGCCCGGAGACTCGGCAGGGTCCGGGCTGGAAGATTCACTGCCTGCGGATAACGACGGTGGCCGTTTATCCCGCATGGAGCAGAAGATTCGGAAGTATGTCCGGGGAACATACTGGAGTACAAGCGCGAGGTTCCAGAAAATTCTGGCATGGCAGCAAGACCTTCGCTAACGAAGAAACCTGGAGGCCAGAGTTCCCTCGTGAAGCAGCAGCCACCTCACGCCACATCATTACTAGACAGGTGCCGGCTGTGGGATACCATGCACCTGCAAAATTGTTCCTGAAAGGACCAGCAGTGAACAGCGCTATGTGGGGGTACAATGCACACTTCAAAATTAACTGCTTCCAGAAGGACGCCCTCGGACCTGCCTTAAATTCCAAATCTGCAGGTTCAAGTAAGGCCAGCAATGTGCAGCCGCCGAATCCTCTCTTCAGGAACCTGCCCAAATAGGTAAGACCCGGATGAAGAATTAAAGTTGTCCGGCTTATCAAGGTACCACGGCAACAACACACCCCACGCCTCTATCGACAGCAAGTGTTTCACTGAAGCTGGTGGCAGCTTCAAAACTGGGCGCAGGCCTTTCATGCCAAGGCCCAAATAGGTCCACAGGGAATTGGGTCCACACACCTCAGCAATCCTACTCTCCAAATCTGGGACGGAATTAGAACCCGCACCAGGGGCCTTTGGGCTTACCACAAGACCACCAATAACTATGAAGGTAGGTGGGTCTGGTTCTCTCCGGAATATGAGGTATGTGGACCATTTACAAGTTGGTAAATTTACACTTGTTTTATGCAAGCGAGACAGAGTTGCCTTTCAAGACAGGCCGCAGTTGCGGGCCGCTCATTGTCATAATGGAAGATACCGGTTCAACTCGCATGTGCAGTATAGACATTTCTGAATAGGAAACTTCATTACTGTCTAACAACAGAGGAACAGTTTCCACTCACAGGGCTCACCGGAGATATTTGAAATTTAGCTGGATGGGGCAATAATACAGTCAAAAGCATTACAAAATGGGCTAACCAGCCCCCAGACTATTTACCAAATTACTAAAACCAGTGCTTCGGCTGCTCAGAGCTAAAAAGCTATTGTTATGGCCTATCTGGATGATGTTCTAAAATGCTGTGTTTTGCCAAATCAGCGGTATCAGCCACAAACTATATTTCAGAAATTGGGTTCTCATCCATTTATGTTGATACCAACTGAAATTATTGAGTATTCGGATTTACCTTTAACTCTATTAAACTGTCTGAGATTGGCAATATATTGGCTTTCAGCTGTGCTTTTTGCGCCTTTGCATCATCAGAGCTATAGAGCGTGCAAAGGAGCAAGCTCACAAGTACCATGTAGGTCATTACTACCAGACCTATGCTATTCCCAGCTGAAAGTATCAAAGTC